>JAPMOB010251867.1:3061-64458 GCA_029875015.1 Lepomis gibbosus
GTTAATGAGGCTAGCTAAAGACGAAAGAAGCTGTTTTTTTTGTGAGAGGTTTTGGTCCTGACCTGGTCTTAACAGCAGCCTCTTTCTTGAGGGGAGAATCTGAAACAGTTTGTGTGCAGGGTTGGAGAGGTCAGAGGGGGCAGCAGGGCTCACATCAAATGCAAAGACTGATTTGAAAGATATTATCTTTCGTTCCCTCTTTACGTTTTTGTCTTCCCCTTAGTGCCTGATATTTTTCCTCTTAGTTCATCTTTAGCTGGCCTTTAACCAGATGTTTAATCTCCATTGCTAGGTCATATTGGAATCTATTACTACCCATGAGTTGTACTCTAATCTGTATAGCCAGTAAGTTTTTGTAAACATTCTTATAAGACTCAACCTTGCCAGATTCCCAGAGAACACAGATATCTGGTAGCCTGTGCTATTGTCTCTACCTTATTAGCCTAACTGTTGTCTCCCTAACAAGGAAAATTACATGTGAGAAAGAACTAGAGCTGGAAGGTCAGTGAACACTTGTGGGGTCAGCTAATGACTCCAAGCTAGACGTGTCTTAAAGTTACATCAATCAAGCCCCCAAAGAAACATTAACTGGTATCGCTATGCATCAAAAATCAAGGCTTCACCACAGAACATGGCCAAAGTCCAATCCCAAACAAAAAATGAGACAGCCTCCTAACGCTACAGCCAGAAGCACAGCCTTTTTCATACAGAGATCCCACAATAAACGTGGAAAGAATATCCGCCACATAGTTGCAGGACTATGCCGGAGCAAATGCTACGCCGCATTCGTTCGGGCTTCCCGGAACAAGCAGGGGGAAAAAGATGATTACAACACAGCACCAGCATGTTGGCTGTGACATTTCACACATGTTCCGGCTCTCCAACAACCAGCGTCTGATTTGAACCCGCTCAGAGGCGTTTCCTGATGTCTGATGTTGTTGTTGTTTATGGAGCTGTTGTATTAGATTGCGCCAGACACAGAAGCAGCTGAGCGTCCGTCCACCATACACCAAATGTATCCACTCTTTCATTTGAAAAAACATCTGCTTTGAACATAATCAAGGCAGCCATTGCATTTGTCATTACAACGTACTTGCGAGAACAAATTGCAAGTATATAAACGTAATTACTAGGAGACAGGGTTGGTGTATGAATGGATTAATGACAGGCATTGTGGAGCACTTTGTTCTGTTTAAGTGCTATAAGTGCAGCCCATTTACCACGTATGCAAAGACAGAACACGGGAACAACCAAACCCTGGGTTGTGAGGATGAAATATCAGCAACAGCAGAAAAGTTATGACAGCATGTTATTTTTCACAGGTGAAGGTGGCGAGTGAGAGTCCTCACCCGCCCCAAAGCAAGACATCAGCGCACAGCTAGTGAAAGCATTAAGCAGCATGTAGTAGGAACAGTGGTACCAAGGTTCACTTCTGGTGAACATTTTAAATCCTCCCTTGTTTCTTTCACTTATTTCCTTTCATCAGACAAACTGAAGTACATATTTGCTTTTTATGCTCAGGTTGAGTTACATAATCAGTAGGGATAACTGCTGCCTCTTTATGTGAGTTTGAATAAAAATCCATTTATTATGCATACCACCTTTTGAATCACAAACAGCACCCTAAGATGTGATATTAGTTTTGCTTAAATTGCTTCCCCAGCCGTTCCTGAATGGTGTGTTTCTAAAATCATTACCAGATTTTCAGATGTTCAGAGGAAGGTAGTGTTTGCATCTGTCCCTTGCAGTGCTTTTTTCCTTTTATTCCAGCTCTGTCTCACTTTGAATCCCAGACATAACATCAATACATCCTTGTTACATAAAAACTGACATCATGTCTAATTGAAACTGAGTTTTACAGTGAAGAGAGCAGCAGCATCCAAGTCAAGTTTAGTCTAGTTAAATCATAATTTAAAAAAAAAGAGCCACAACTAATGCTTTTGTAACAGGGAAGTACAACAAATAAAGTTGGTTTGGACTAAATAAGAGTGTGAAACAATATTCAGCTTCTTTGTGCCCAACAATCATTACTATTAGATTATAACAGTTGCACTGTTATTACCAGTGTTGGCCAGTTACTCAGATATTGTAATATATTACTAGCTCCTTATTACTTCTTAAAAAGTAATAATATTACTTTACTTATTAGTGGGTTATAAAAGTAAATAGTTACATTACTCATTAGATTACTATATATATATAATATATTACTATATTTTTTTCACTACTTCCACCGGCACCACCCCAAACACAGCGGTCTCTCTCAACTTCTTAACTAATATTTAAAACAACATCACAGAGTATGGTTTTTACGAATCATAATGTTTCTTAACGCCACAAGCTGAAATAAGAAAAATATAGCAAGTAAATGCTGACTTTTGAACTACTGTTTTTCTGCACATGTATTTGTAAGAGCAGTATTCAGTATTTTTTCAAATCGTTACTTAACGCCACTCTCTCCCGGCAAGTCCAAGCACCACTGGCACTAGCTGACAGAGTTTCTTTGTATAAGTTCCATGTTGCTGTGCTGCTTCAGCAGATGCTTCAATAAATAAGTTGTAGAATTGTTTGTGGTTGAAAACTTTTTGCTGGTTGCACAAAGTTTACAACGGACGACAATGTTCTTTGCATTCTAGACTGTGACACAATATAACGGCAGTAGCAGCTTACAGCTGTAGAAGGAACGCCTCTCTCCGTTCCTCCTTTAGCTTCTTGGTAACAGCTGACTTGAACAACATAAGGTCTGGTGCCACTGAACTGCAGTGCAGTCGCACAGTCACGTCAAGGATGGTGCGTAGATCCTTGGATTAGTTACTTGGATTAGTAACTGTAACAATATTATTGTGTTGGAAAAGTGATCCGTTACACTACTAGTTACTGGAAAAAGTAATAGTATTACAGTAATAAATGTTACTGCGCAACACTGGTTATTACAGAAGTAAAAGAATAGCTAGAAAAAAATACCATGTGCAAGTCACAATACAACAACATAATTTTAACTCAAGGTCCTTTTAGTAGCTTTTACTGGAGTAAAGTAGCTTTCCCTGCAGTATTCATTCTATGCAACTAAAACTTCATTTACAGTTACTCATTTAGTTGACACGGCTGACAGGAAGATTTCACTCTAATATCTGTCCTTTAAATAGGAAGCTACAGACAGCTTAGCTTAGCATGAAATCTAGCCTTGCTCTCCCTCCACACAAACAAGATATGACATGCTCCTCCTGTTTCCAGTCTTTATGCTAAGCTCAGCCAAACAGCTGCCTACTTCATGTTTACTGTACAGAGATGACTGATTTTCCATCTGAGAAAGGATACGTGTAATAATTATAACTTTAGGACCAATTAGCTTTTTCTGGAGCTTACAACTGCATCTCATCTTCCCAAACAGTCCTGGCAGTATCCATACTGGTTTTAAATATAAGTATTATGAATGTATGTTTTCATGACACAGACGTTCCACACTCCACATCCACATGTGATGACAGCTGGACCAATTGTATGAAACCTGAGCCACTAAGGACTACTTTCTCAATGAATTGATAAACATTTGGTTGATGAAATGTCACTGTGACATCTTCAAATGTCTTGTTTTGTCCGACCAACAGTCCAAAACCTAAAAATATTCAATATCATTCAAAACTGAGAAAAGCAGTAAATCTTCTTAACATTTGAGAAGCTGGAACCAGATACTTCTTGGCATTTGTAATTGATAAATTACTGAAACTTTTATTAAAGTAGTTGCAGATTTATTTTCTGTCCAATCGATTTAATAACTAATTGTTGCAGCCCTGTATAAGAGCTATTCTCAAGATTGAACTTTCACACTCAGGGAGTTTATATATACGTGCAAGATGAATTAAAAGCTTTTTAAAACCTGTAATGCTGAACCAGCAGCGTGTAGTGTGTGCATAAACATGGATCTCCTCCTGTAAAAAGTAATACTGCTACATTTCTTAGAGACAATGTCTAGCACTCAAGTCCACCATGCTTTTATACGTCACATGTTTTTGTCCTGATCAAGTACGTATTCATGCAGCGCCTTCATTTACATAACATCAAGCTGAGTTTTCCCTCAATATCTGGCAGATGCACACTTTTGCAAATAGCTCTTGTTTTATGGTAATGCAGCTCATTACTTTGCATTGATTGGTAGAATAGTTCCCCAACTGCAAGCGTATCTTTCTTCTCAAGTAGTTTATTAGGCACATTTTATCTTGATTTTACAATATGCCAGTCGATTATTCTGATCTGGAGCATCAGCTGCAAACAGCATGCCGTGTTCTCAATAAAGTATGCATGCTGATACTCAGGAATGAAAGTGTACAGTATACATAATTAACAGATGGGAACTAAGGTGAAGAAATCCAGTCCTAATTTTTTGATTTTTATCAAAACCGATGTTCCACTTTATGCAATTTGAAGAAAGAGAATGCAGCATTTACTCCTTGTTTCAAGTGTAAATGAAGCACATGGAAAACATAAGCCCCAGTCACCACATAAACAAGCAGAATGTGTAATAGGTAATATACAGTATTTAAACATAATGAGGTGGCTTTTGTCTTTTATATTCAATTTGTGCTTTTCAAAAATGTTTTCAAACACAGGGGTAGAACGTAAGTTTATCTTAAACAAGCAGTGTTTACTGGACAGATATAATGATATACTGAACTCTGCTACAGGAGAACACGTGAGAGATCTGCAGTGTTGGTGAAAATACGCTTATTTGCTTTCTTGCAGAGAGTTTGATGAGATCAATACCCCTCTAGTGTCTGTGCAAGTACTGAGCAAGATAAAGATGGTAGTTAGCTTTGCACAAAGTCCAGAAGGTGGAGGAAACAGCTAGCCTTACTCTGTCCAAAAACACAGACACATCTAAAAGTCACAAATTACCACACTGTCTCATTTGTTCAATCAACACAGAAACAAATGTAAAAAACAACAATATGTAGTTGTAGGGGGTTGGATGCTGCATTCTTTATGCTAAGCTAAGGTAAGGTAAGCTAAGCTAATTGCATTCTTGCTCCTGCTGCATATAAGATTAGTACTGATTTTCTTATTCAGCTATTGAAAAAGAGTTTTTTTTTCTGTTTTCCTGTTTTCTTTAAAATGAGGAAAATATGCTTTTGTGATGGCTGTTATTGATAAATCTCTCGTTGGTTGTACCAGTGGCTTTAAGTGGCTTTAAGTGACCCATGATTCTGGTTTCCTGAGAGGCAACTTCTTTCATTAGTCCTTCACTCCTCCAGAAATTGTTAAAAACATTTTTTTAAACATTTATTATGAAGTACAGGTGGAAGTGGCCTAAGACTGTCCTAGTCCTAGGGATGGATGGGCATCAAAAACGACACAGTAGATTAGGATTCATGTGACATCTCCTACCAACAGTAAATGCTTGTTTGGTTTAACCATGACCACAATATGAGGACGTATTCTGTTCAGGAAGAATTGTAGTATCCTACTAGAACTGAACTAACTCCTGTTCTTTTTTTTGCACTCACACTACCAAAAAGTTTTACGTAAAACCCAATTTTCTTTTTATGACACAATCTTCATCCAACTCATCTGGTGGAGGCAAATACTATTTTGATAAAAATTTGAACAAATTCCTGATTAGTCATAAATATTTAATAGAAAATACCTACAAGGGAAAAGACAAAAAAGAATCCATGCCAACAAAAACACTAAACACCTCACAAGCTGTCTAACTCAGTTGTAAACAGTCTTTGTGGCTTACGAGCCAACTTTGTGACTTACAAGCCAAACTTACAAGTTTTTTTAGGTTTGGCCTTATAAGCTACATATATCAAGAATGGAGATGTCTGGCTGGGTTTGAAAAATTTAGATTAGATTTTTGAAAAATAATCACCCCCCTCTCTCAAGATTTAAAAGTTGGAAAGCAAAAACACATTTTAGAGATAGGAAACGGATGTTCAGGGTATACTTACATTTTTACTGCAAGACAAATTGCTTATTAAATCTGTATGTAATAGGATACACAATGTACAATACAGATGTTGTTTCTTTAAAACAGCATCCTGTACTGAGTATTTAAAAATAGTAGACTAATATAATAATCATAAAATAACAAACCATGTCAAAGTATGTGTTTGCACATGTGGGAACACAATCTGAACCTGTGTATGTGTTTAATTAGCATATTGTGGTTTAATTGCTTCTGTAGATTTGTAGGTTTTCTGTGCTGCAGGCTTTTGGGTTACTGTGTGTTTTATTACATGAATCTCTTGTTGATTTATTGATCAACCACACTGGAACTGCCATGGAGTTGTTGCAAAAAACAATGTAATCATGTCTAACAAAAAAACATGAAGGACATGGATCAAATTCTGTGCAAATCCTCTGTTAAAGTTCCCCCAAGAGTACAAGAAAAGGTCACCACACTTGTGTGACCGCTGCACACCTAACAGATTAGTCATGACATTTGCTGGACGGCAACATATTTAGCTGAAATGGAAACAAGAATGATGGATGTCAATAGAATATACCAATCAACGTGCCATAGATCATTTCCTCCCAAAGAGAAACTGGGGATTTGGTACCCTCGCTGAGGTTGCCATGGCAATGTGACCACTGGGTTAAAGTGAAGCTGATAACTTGCTCAAAGCTGGGAAATATCAATGTAGCTGTAAGTTGCCTTGTTGTCTTGTTTATATGCATCAGATGCATTTTAAATTATGGCTGCATTTAGGAGCTATAGGTTTTGCTAAATCACAGGTGGTGCAGTTAGTTGCGTCCAAAACACACCAGCAGTGTTGAACCAGCATCAAAATAACAAATTATCTCTGGTAACCAGGACACGGCGCCATCAAAGCAGCATTTTCTCTAACTCACTCTTGATTGGCGCATACATTTTGTGCAGTGATGGCATGTCTTCTGTGATCCTGTAGCTGTTACAATGGACAAGAAGAGACACATTATCAGTCTTGGCTTTGTAAAGAAAATATTATAATATAAAAAGAAATTTCCTGGTGAGCAAGATGAGAAATGGATTGAAGTATAGGCTGTTCAGGTAAGGAACAAGATGTAATGAAAGGACACACAAAAGACCAGAAACCAGTGTAGCGCTACCTCAATAGCTTGTTCAGGTGTTGTGCAGTCCTCTCTGATGTGTGCTAGTCGTGTTAAATGATGCTTGTCATATGACATGCCACTGCACTGTGTTGGCGGTAAGGTTTGCACTTCAGTCTCTTATCTCTTCAGATCAATCTTACACTAGTTAATTTTGTACAACTGTATGCAGTTAAAAATCTGGCAGCTGCGGGGTAGAGTTATGAATCCACATACAGCATAGTATAATAGAGTAACTTGGATGTGAAATGTAAACAGTTAAGTCCTGTTGTCTTGCAGGTTGTTTCACTGGTTGGCCAACAGCATTTTTGGATGGAAGCTCATTGCTAATTTCACATGGGAGAAGAGAATCTTTGACATATTGAACCATCGACATATATTGTTCAATATTACTATTTATATTACTTAGAAAGATACTTTCAAAATTGCACTTAAGTCAAAAGTCTTCTCAGCTAAATGTGCTCGCTTTGATTACTTTACGCTTTAATTACTTGTTTAATTGAAATATATGGGTTTGATTGTTCTGATGTAGTTTGTACGATGCTTTTGCAATACTGCTGTTACACATTCATGCCAAGAAAGCTAATTTGAATTAAATGCACTAAAAGTCTCAAATTTTGCAGAAAAATGCTGCAGTGACTGATATATTTTTGACATTATTGTTAATAATGATGCATGAGCATAATGCATAAGTATACTGTTGTGCCCGTGTCATGGTTTTGGGGTCTGTTATTTCCTGTTTTATTTTGAAAGAATCCTACCTCTTATGTCTTGTATTACTTTATTTTCTGCTTTTTTGTGTTTTCCTGCCTGTGTGATTGTCAGACCTCCCCTTGTTTGACCTGTGTCTTGTTATCTTTCCCCCACTTGTGTATTTAAGTCAGTGTGTTCCCCTTGTTAGTTGCGATTTGTGTTCGTCTTCTTGCCAAGTGTTCTGGCCTTATCTTCAGTGTTTTTCCTTTACCTTTTGCCTGATATGGGACTCCTTTTCGGATTATTTGTCTGTGCCTTTGTGGATTTGTTTACCGCTGGTGAACTGCTAACCTGATTTTTGACCTTACCTGTCTCACCATTTTGTAAGCCAGTGTACCTTTTTGATTTACTATTAAAAACCAAAGAACTGTACCTGCTTCCTGGTTCAGTTTTCCTGTTCAACGCTCGGACTAAGCGGTATAACCTGGACGAAGAGGAACTTAAGAGATAGTTTAGTCCTGTACTTCCCAACCTAGTAGTTGGGCCCCTCAAGTGGATCACAAGATAAATCTGTCTGGTGGTAATGAGATGATGACAAAAGAAAAAAAAGTCCTGCTACACAATGTATTAGAGTAAAAAGTACAATATTTCCCTCTGAAATGTTGAGGAGTAGAAGTATAAAGAAGCAGAAAATGGAAACAATCGTTATGAGTTAATTGACCTTTATGTGTAATACTGGTGGAGTCGTCCATTGAAGTTGCACTCTATGGAAACTCCTTTTAATGCCTTAATTTTCTATACTCAAAATAAAGTGGGGATTATGTCTCCCCTGTAGTCCACAACATCCCTCTCTTGTGATTTGCCTTGCATGTAATGACTCATAATGTATAATGATAGCTCATTTAACCAATAACACTATTCAGTTTCCAGTCTGTGGACCTGATGGTTTTCACATTTGTGTAGATGGCAGGGGACTGCACCACTTAGCTTGAAGAGAAGGGAGACTTTGAATACTGTTCCTGGACCACAGCCAGATTAAACAACAGCTTTAACTCTTAACGAAATGTGACTTGTGACTCTATCACAAGATTTTGGTCTCAGCAGAAGTCAGAGAATCTAAGGAATAGTTTACGGAGAATACCTGCATTCATGTGGCGTTGTAATAATCGCAAAAATATGTTCTGGACTGGGAAAATTCACATGAACGCTCCCTCAAGTTGGAACAACAACTTGGAAGGTCGGTGAAGACTTCTGCACGAGTTGGCATCATATTTCGTATAAACATAGCGGATGAAAGTAAATGTTGGCTTGATGTTAAGACACTTTTTATTTATTCACATACAGTTTGCTCACATGCTGGAAACAGTTCTCAACATGTTGATTGAATGAGCAATAAAATACAACACATCTTTTAACATTAGGACTTAAAGCTCATGAACACACCAAAGTCAGAAGACAGCTTCCTAACTTGGAATAGACCAGCGGAGGAGCACGTGACTCGAACTCCTTTGGGTCACTGTAGTCAGACCCTGATGGTACCACAACACTGTAATGAGTAGAGAGCAAAGGGGATACAACAGAAATTGAAAGACAGAAAGTGGGAAACAAATTTGTGTTCACTTTAGCAACCCTTTATTGGATTTTTACCACTATGCTCTACTTCCAGAAATAATTGATTTTTTTCTCCCCACTGTTTTCAGCTATTAGTATGGAGACAGACAATTCCATCTCTCATTTGCTTCCCTCTGTACACTTAGCCATTAAAGAGATCCGTGACATTTTGAATTTCAGCAGGCTGTTTGTCTTACTGAGACACTTTAGTTCAAGTTCAAACATTAAAACAACCATTTTAAAACCATTTTAACCTGAAGGATAAAACAAGATGTTCTTTCAGCAAAATGCCATATAATCCCCCATAATGATCACAGTGTGTGAGGCTTGTAACGGTTTTCACTCACAGAAGTCACAATGACACAAAACACATGCCTTGGAAAAGGGTCTACGTATTTCAAATGCAAGGTAGAGTGTTCTGTATTTTTTAATTCTTGGTTTACAGCTTAAAATATAAAAATATGCTAAATGTGTTGAGAAAACATCCATCTTTATCCACAACAAGGTTTTAAGTGTCCAACAAAAGACACACAGCCAATTGAAAAGAGAGGCTGTCTGTTTGTGTGACTGTGTGGTGACTAGTTGAGAGACAAAACATTACACTCACACTGATTGGTTTAATTAAATGTGCCGGAGTGACAGCACATTCAGGGACGGTCATTTTAAAAACGATCACTGTAATCACACACTTGTTGTAATTGGCAATCTGATGCGACACCAATTTCAATCAAATCACAGGATAGGCACACTGACAATTTGTTCTTCAAATGCATGTGATTTGAAAGTATTTGTGTTGAGTTTTGTTTAAGGGCGGGCCTGATTGTAGCTGGTGTTTAAATGCAGTTTTAGCTGCACTTTGCCTCACATTTGCGTAATTCGGAAATTGACCACTGCCCGTAATGTATTTTTGTCTCTTCCTCTCAGTATCGAGGAGGAGGGTGTTGGGTTTAGTGTTTTTAATGACACTGTGAGCTCGGCTTTGTTTGAGGGGAACGGAAATCCACATTCCATCTGTTTAGACAGGCGTTTGGGTAACCTATGCACTGCTTTTCATCTCTCTTTTTTTACACAGATACACTACTAGGTATTTATTGTGAACTCTTTTACCACACACTGTGTATTCAACATGTATCTTACTACATACTGTGCGATTATTATGTATTTATTATAGACTGTTCTATAGTGCATCTTTTACTTTTATATCGTCTATATCTGTGTTTTTCTTCTGTAAATGTTAAGTTGTTGCAAAAGCACTTTGTGACTCTGTCTGTGAATAGCACTCTACAAATAAAGTTTACTCAATTTTTTACTTACTCACATTAAAACTTACAGGATAAGCTCTTTTTCCCCCATATTTTGCTCATAAGTTTGTCTTAAAACTTTGCCATATGTATAGTGCAAGAGTTACTGGTTGATGTCATTGCTCCTCCCAACCATACTGGCCGCAAAGAGATTACTTGGCAGCCAAAATCCACAGTCTGTGTTCTGTGTAAAAATCCATTCTGACGATCAGATGAAGTTAGTGTGAGGCATCAGCCGTCTGAATTAGACAAATAAAGGGTATCGTCCAAAATTCTGGTTAAAAATTCCTTTTTTTTGCTCTTAGGCTGAAGCTCAGCATGGGAACACAAAAAGGGGATTTTTGTACTAAAAGGGCTGTAACTTTGGAGAAAATAATATTTGATTTTGACTCAGACTTGTGAAGCCTCATATTTTCTCATGCTGAGCATTTTGGCACAAAAAGTGGACAGTGGATTTTTTCCCCCATCTCTTCCACTGGGGTGCCTTTATGGCCAATAGTGTGACAAATAACTCTTTCAGTGCACATATGTGGGTATGTATTGTTTTAAGATAGACTTAAAGAAATGTGAACCTAACTGTTAAAGGGGCGCCACATATTTAGTTTTTTACTTAAGTTTGGGGACTTTATATTAAAATAAGAAACTGATCCAACCAAGAGTCCAAGATGTTCTGACTTTTAATCCCTAGTATGGGTAAAGGATCTTACACCTCCCACAAAGCAAGTTAGTAGCATCTTTTATTAGACCCTTTCTGTAAATGCCTACAGCCACGGCTTTGTAACTCCCAGTTTGTAACACCTTGTCTATACTGGCTGCAAAGTGAAGGCAACAGGCCAGCAGAGCAGCAGGCGCAGCTTCAGTCCTCTGTATGTGTCTACTTCCCCATGTTTGGGCAGCGATCAGAGTCCAGCACACAGTCACTCAAGTTACAAGCTTAAAGTGGAAGAAAATAGACTTGAAACCTAAAATGACAAGGTTATATAAACTTAAGTAAAACATAACTCTTATGTGTCCTGTGTAGACCGCTGTATTGTGTCTAAAGTGCATCTGTTATGTCAGATGTGCATGACATTGATGACTAGAAGCTGATGCACCTCACATTATAAAGCTGTTTTCACAGGCTGTGTAGTGCTCCCCGTGATCAGTCATCTGACCTTGACATGTAAAATTGGTACTGTGCCTTTTAAGCACAAAAAAAGTTGAGTTATAAAATCGATCTTCTGTGACAAAGAGACAAAACATCTACGAAACTGCCACGCCAAAAATGACAAATTACAACAACATAAATAAGCTAGTGAATTTCATATACGCAATTTACTGCGCCTGGGGCAATAGTTGCATCTGCAGCTGTAAAATGAGTCACACGTCAGTGTTTACAGCAAACACACACAATCTATAGCCTAATAGACAGCTACCTGCATTCTAATATACATGGTCTTTGCCACATTGCCCATTATTTGTCGACATTTGCTACACTTCAGCTGTATCATACATAAGAACAAATGTTTCTGTAGTAACTGCTTGTAAGGAAGCGGTTATATCAAGATCAAAAGATACTTTTTTAAAATGTCAAAAAAACAAACATTTGTGTCTCTTTATTAGTCTCTCTCACACTTTAAATAGAATACACAGTTATGCTCCTTCAGTTTCCCCTTAGGGCAGTGAGTTGAGTGTTGGAATGTGCAGGCTGCATCTCTGTAAGCGAGAACATTGCTATTGATTCCCGTTCACCTCAGCTGAATCAAACATTTTCTGAGGGGAGTTGATGGGTTGATTTGACAGTCGAGTCAGCCACTCTTGACAGCATGTGACAGCAGCTCCTTTCAGAAACAAAGAAAAATGTTCTCTTTGCATATTATTTAGTCATTTAGTGTATGTATATAGTGTTATGCTAGTAAATCACAATAATGTTATATATTAGCTTTGCATTTAATTTCAGTTAAGTAATCCACTGTTTACATGACGCTGAATAGCTGGGACGTAAGTCACTCTTACTCTAAGAGTTTCTAAGTCATCAATCACAATTTAATTAGGCTTCAGTAGACCTCCCCATCCTGCCAAGAACAGAACATTTGAGAGACAGTAAAATTTTAGGTGTGAAGTTGGAGAAAAACGTCAAATATTGGCAGAAAATGTAGGCAACTGGCCCCTGAATACATCTTTCTGACATATAGTACTTTTATAACAGGACTAGGGTTACACGCAGTGATTGACTGTGACTGCAAGAAGACACAAAGAGAGTGAATAAATACTGCTTTTCAGTGTGGGACGTTAAGGAAAGACCCTGCTTGAGCACCTGCCCTTTTGCTCTTTGATGCCCAAAGTGCCCTTTTGTCAATGCAAAATTTATTTTTATTAATATAATATTTATATAATATATTTATATAATATAATAAATTTATATTTATTTTTAAATTTGTAAAGGCAATTTTTGTTACAGCCTGCCCAATCAGACTATTAATGAAATAAATGAATAATAATTTCGCGGTAAATAAAATAAGCCACATGATGACCTTTCACCTGATGACCTCATCCGTGACGAGCCCTTCCGTTCACACCGTTAGTGGTTCAGCAGCACTGCCTACAGGACACCTGCGATACTACCGGTAAATGGGGTTTGTCTCAATGTGCTTGTTGTGGGTTGTTGGATGTATTATACAAGGAAGACGCAAAGAGAACATGCACAGTTGTTGTGTATTTTGCTGTCTGTCGCCTGTAGAAGTAACGTTAGCTTACCGGCTAACACTATGCCGACAGCTAATGCTAAGTTACTTCTACACACAGACACACAAAAGTGCTCTGTTCACTTCGTTATGTTTGAGGGAGAAAAGTTTCACCGGCGTCGACAGGTCTGATTTTTTTAATGCAACTTGACTTAAAACTTTTCACTTGAACTAGGATTATTATAGTAACTTAAAGACTTGTGCCTTAAAATAATTATAACAACATTGGTAAAACAGGCTACTGATTCAGCCTTACAGCCTGCTTACCAGCCCAAAACAAGATATTTAGACTCAGAACAGTACTGGAATAGATTTACATTTTAACAGCTACAGTGTTTACCACTATATAAACTCAATAACTGGAAATACATATAAAAATGTTAGTGTGAATGTAAAATAAAGAATATTCCTGACATCAAAGTAAAGAGTGAAGATAAAAGGGCCCTATTAGATTTCAGAAAAAAAGTATGAAAAGTTAATGTGAAAGATTAATGCTAGTTTATTTATTTAGATTTATGATGAGACATATATTTCATAAAATCCAAATATATCTCAGATTCCCTATGTGAAATATAAAATCACTATCACAATATTGCATACTGTAGACACACAAGCAAACAACAAGACTGCAGTCACACAGACACACACACCTCTGTCTATAGAGGTTAATGTTTCCTTCTCAGGTTAAATCCACACTTTGTTGAATCTGGCATCTTATTTCCTCTCCCTGCAGCTCTTAGTGTGCACCAGTCTCTGTGAGCATCTCCCTCTTATTTTCCCGTAGCAGTCAGCCTTGGTAGCAGCTGCAGCACTACAGCAGGTCAGTCACTGTGAGCCAGTCTCAAACACTCAACAGTCTTTACATCCTGTCATGGTCACATAATTGTTTGATCACCTAATATATATCCTATGTTTGTTTTAATATCTCTAGTCACAGATCGCCTCCAGGAATATCAGCAGCAACAACAGCAGCAGCATCCCCAGTAACCCTTCACCAGCAACTGTTCCCTGTAAGTTATGTCAGCACACAGTGTTTTAAAGCTAGAGCTGGGTATTCCCTGTGTTTCTTCTTTATACTGCGTCACAGCATTCGCTGATGGATTGCTACAGAAGCATCTATATACGCATATCAGCAAGGAATACATCACAATATATTTCTGTATCGAAATTCAGCTTTATTTAAATCCTTGTTCTATGTGCCCCTTTTATACTTTGAGCACGTGCCCTTCCGAAGGTCTCTGCACGGCCCTGCTGTGCAACTTCAAAATGGCTTGAACTTCAGCAGTTACTCATTTTAGAAACTAATACAGGACATGAATTTTAAGCTAGTATATTACTAAAGGGTGTAAATTATATTTTCTCAAATTAGATTACATCAAAAATGAATTTAACTCATTTGGATTAAATTACATTTGTCAGCCATTTCCGATAGGAAGCGTTGTGCTATCGCACAGTTGTTTTGGACTGATATGTCTCTCCCTCCTGGGTGTAGTTTTGATTGACAGACACTCGACAGCTACCCTGGCCTAAGACAAACCAGAAAGCTGTGTGTGATTTGACTATTTCTTGACAACTTCAGATACTAGAAACACTCTGATTAGCTCATTTGGCCCCGAGATTATTCAAAAATGCTCAAAACTTAAAGTTGAAATAAACCTAAAATACTTTTACAAATTGTATCTAGACTAGACTTCAAAACAGAAATGGTGCTTAAGGAGGGGTATCACATTAAACACTTAATGGATGATACACTACATATGGTGTAAGTGATACAAGTGGAGTCCTCGCAAATATGGTCAGATTTGACTAATTTATGCCACTTATATTACATTTCTGTATTTAATTGATACTTTCATCAAGAATGGATTAACAACTGGGCAGCATGGGCATCTGTCCCAGGTTCACAGTGTTCTTGTGGTAATCTGATTAATGGAAAATGTGTGAATATGCAACACTAAATTACAAAATCAACACTTCAATCTTGACACCCCTGCATTGTGGAACTTCACATGTTTGTAGTATTTAAGTTTATATTTTGCTCATTTGGTGCATGCCCCTATATGAATTTGTTTTCATTTCTTAACTTTGAGGTGATACATATAGTACATAGAGATGTGGTGGTTATCTTTTAAAGAGAGCCATACAATTGTAAACAAAACTACAGACAACATTTTTAAAAAAATAAATTAAAGCCTCTAAAATTCACAGTCTTGGTAGACCTTAAAACAGTACAGATCATGGAGAAGTGAAAACCAGATATTTAGTAAATAGTAACTAACTAAATTGTCTGAATGCTTTGTTCAAGGACACCTTGTGAAGATTCTGAAACCTTTCAGTAATGGGACAGTCCCTTTAACAACACCACCTTGGCGCGATCCATAATTATGATTAATATTGCCTCCCTCCCTGCAGATAATTACAGCTATTTGTATATTTCCGTATGTATGTAGTTGTTGATTTACTAATTTGTGATGTGGAAGTCATTGTCAGAAGGCCAATTTGAGGCTCCTTTATGATAAATGATGGTATCTATCGGAGCCAGCGGTGTGAGACCGGGTTATGACTAAGGTCACTCCAGATGGAGTTTGTGGGACTGTAGGTGCTTGCAAGTCAGTGTCATCAACATAGATCACGCAGAACCCCCCGTCCCACCCAACCACCCTCCCCCCTGACTGACCGAGCCGCTCTGCTGCTTTCTAACTGGTACTACAAAGACAGAGAGGAAGAGGGTTGCGTTCTTGTGCGTTTGCAGGTAAATGAGACAAAAAAGAGGAAGATGGAGAAATAAAGGCAGCCATGACGGACTGTGCTTGCTGTTAAAGTGCACAAGAAAAGGGACTGGCTTGGCCTCCCTTCAGTGGCTCCTTGATTTATCATAAGTGGAACACGTTAACTGCTGCGTTTAGTGTAGCCAGATAGAATACCCATCTTCCCCTCCACTCCTACACCACCTCGTGATCGTTATGTCATTTGTTTATGATCCACGGCTCTCTCATAATGGCCCGTTTGGCGTAATGCTATCCATCAGTCTTCCCAATGGCCTACTTTCACATGGACACCTTTCCCCCTCCTCTGTGATGCATTAACAAATAATGTGTTAAACCAACGATTGACTTTGAAATAGTGATATGAGGACGTAGGTGTGTTTTCAGAAAGGCAGGAGTCATTGCCACTGAAGAGGACCATAATGCGTTCTACGACTATTTGGCAAGTGCGTCCGGCGTTATGTTTTTGCAAGATCTTACCGCGAGGGAGTAAGAGGGGAAGTTGAATGCATTCAGAAAAAAAGCTTCAGGTAATCGACACAGTGAGCTAAAAGTGGCTGTGAATCTATTTCATATTCAGCACGCATACCAGCAGTATGCCAGCCTAGTTGAGGCTTCTTATTGCAGTAGAAAAATCATAGTCACTGTGTATTATCAGCCAAATTAAAATATTAACTTACCTGCTGCACTTTCCTCTTGGCATTTTGAATTTCATGTTCGTCTGTTTTTGCTGGACTCAGTCAAGAAAGTACATGCTCTTATCCTTCATTTTCACAAAAGTAGCTTGGTAACCTTGCTAAAATTCCTCATTTTATCTAAGGGCCATTGCTTGAAAATGTCAAGGTATCACATAAATCACACTGCTATCTCACGGAGCAGCTTAAATGCTGAACAATGTCTATGGACAGAAATAACTCCATCTGAGCACAATATCTACTGACATTTGGTGTCCGTAGCAAAGAGATCAGTGTCTGTTTTTCTAATAATGACCCACAGAATTATTTGAGCCTTTGGAAAAAGTTATTGTATGTGGCAGGGGGTGTAATATAAGGGATTGACTGTTTCATTTGCTGCGACATGACGTGACCTCTTTTACAGGCCCACAGCCACTCTGGTTAGTGGAAATGTCATAACGCTCATGTGCAGATCACCCGTGCTGGAACCGAAGGAGGCCCGACATAATAAAGCCAACCTTTAAATGCTGATGCAGATTAGTGGGGTCAGGTACAGATGTGTGGGAGGCAGGGAGCACTAATGTATTAAACTGGAAAAAGGTGCACTTTTGGTTGAATATCTCCAGGTGCTGTTGGTACTGAATGGAAGCATATTCTTAGCTCTTAAATCAAGTAATTAATTCAAATGAGCATGAACATTGGAGAAAAGGAAATATATTGTAGCTGTAGGCACAGAGTAATAAAATGTGTTCTCCAGAACTTCGGTTCATAATATATTTTCTCTGAAGGGGCTCAAATAAGCGAACAAGCTGGTAACACCCTGCATATCACATATGGAAAGCTTACATAATTTGAATCTGACATTACTGTTTCACACTGTCTTGTAACCAGCACCTCGCTGAGACTGTGTGCTTACACAGTAGGAGTGATATGTCTCCTTGGTTTTTATATTTCAGAGCACAAGATTTATGTCCAACCTTAACGCCACTATAATCCATCTTTTTATATTAACAATGGGTCACACTATGTTGTGTGTGTAAAAGGGACCGTTCTTAGTGACAAACCCAGAGAGAATTATCACAGATTATTGTTACAGTTCCCCTTAGCTCTACAGAGAGTTTCTTATTTCAGCTCATTGTTTTTGCTTTCTTGTCCACTTTACTGCTTTGGCTCATTCTAATGCTCTCATTAGTGTTGTTTTCAGCAAAAAACACTGATACAGTAGCTGGTGAACATGGTGGAGCATTTAGCAGCTAAAGAGGCAGTTATTTCCCTCAGGAGTTGGTGGAGACCAAAAACAGAGCTTAAAGGAGAGTGAATATTGGATTTACCTTCCTCAGGTGGCCATAAACACGAGGCCAAATGAATAGTTATGTTCCTCCGTAAATGATGCATGTGTGGAATTAGAAAGCTGTTTTCTAACATGTTCGCCATATCATTTTAAAAGGTCATAATATTTGTTGTCAGGTTTAACCATGATACCACCAGTTTTAACCAATGAAACGGTGCTTTTAGCTAAATGCTAACATCAGCATCAGCCGGCCATCTTTGTTCAGCACGTTAGTATGCTAACATTTGCTAAATAGCCCGAAGAAGTGCAGCTGATGAAACATTAAAGTTGTAAGAATTCATCCTAAGTGAAACGTAAATGTCTTTAGTGTTTGAGCCATTTCAATCTAGAATTGGTGGACCAACCACTAGTATGGCTAAGAATCAAAGACTTATGTGATGCTTTAGGAAATGGCTGACTCAGTCATTTGTATAAAAAGGGGAAAGAAGGGTAAAAGAATTAATGTCCCAATCACAAACTACTGTGAACACACTTGACAATCTTCTTGTAAACCTGTGCTTCCAGGCGATAAATCAGATGAACAGCTCAACAAGTCAACTTATTATGTCATTTATATAGGTATTATATCATTTAGATAGGACTCTTGTGAATGTTGCTTGAAGTGAATTACATAAATAAGGTGTTTTGTTTATAAGAAGAAAAAAAGCTTTATAATTAAAGAAAATGTTGGCATTGAACATAGTGCTGGGTTTTGTAATGTCAACTGTCTGATGATAGGGTGGATTAATTAAGCACAGGCATAAAAACACACATAAGCTCGCGTCTTCTTTTGTTGCTGCTGTCTGATGATCACTTCTAAATGTCAGCATCTACTCCCTTGATTACTGAAACTACTGAAACTACATTCCGTGATCCACATGTTTGATTGCAGGTGTGGAGTCTTAACTTCTGCAGGCTGACGTTGATGTGTGTCTTTTCTGGCATTTTCTCTCCTCCTCCTCCAGCAGTCTGGAAGAGCTGCCAGAGTATGTTTTCATCTGGTGCTCGGAGGGCTTTTTGGTTCAGTTTAGGCCAGCATGTAGTGGACCATACAAGATTTTCATGGGCTCCCATTAGGCATCTTTATAAACGGCTTTAGCCAGCACAGATGGCCTTTTACAGAGGTGGACGCTGTGGTGGGAGTATGTTGAGACATATTCAGATGTTTGAATAGAATTGCATATGTGTGCCCAATGCTTATGTGGGGAATACGCCTATTGGCAGTTTGTGTTTTATCTCAGTGCAAAATAAGAGTCTAGTTGTGGATGTGCTCCCCTCAGAAGGACTTCCTCAGTGTTGATGCCGAAAAAGGACCTAGAAGGATTTAATGTGCCTGCCAGATCAAAGCCCGCCTAAAACATCCTGCCAACACAATACATTTGGTGGTGCACCCTCTGTGTTTGACTTCATTGACTTATCCATAAAACAGCAGGGCAAGCGATTGGTTGATGCCAATGTGCATACAGCTACACTTGGTGGGCCCGCACATCACTGCAACTCTGAAATCCTTCATTTTAGCCCAGGCCGTGTGGGCTGAAGAGAGACGTGGCAGGAGTTGTGGTGATGGTGAAGCTGTTTACTGGCAGTGGGAGGCTTAAACACGGGAGCTCGCCAGCAGCAGTGAGCTGCAGAAGTCGAGCGGAGGGAGGCTGTAAGCAGATGGGCCACAGGCACGCACCTTCATTCTAACTGCTGCACACTATATCATGACACTTTGTGGGATTTTTACACACACACACACACACACAGTGAAATGACACAGACAACTCTACACTTAAGTGTTAACAGCTGGATATGTAATGTGTGGAAGTAGTAACAGTTGTCAAGCTGTCGCAGAAGAGGTGACATATCGACTCCTATGACACATTGAAAAAAGCAATCTGTTGCGACTGTCGCTAATGTAAAATATCCTGTTTTGGAGGCACTTCTCTCTGAGCTGCTTCACAGCGCCATGACTGCCAATCAAGACACCAAGGTCACGTCCTCTGAATTTTATTTTTCATGTGCATTTCTTATTTTCTCACAAAGATGCAGCTCAGTTAAAAGAAGCGGGGCGCCGGCTTTCAGTTTCTTTTAAAACGGAATGTAATGTTTTTACTTTATGTAACACAACTTTATGTAACACAAGGTTGAAATGGATCTCCATTTAAGGAAATTATAATCATAACTTACGCACCACCACTTGACCTCACCAGACTCACACACTGTTGACTTGAGTATACTTAAAGGATCAGTTTACCCAAGTTACAAGAATACATACATATATTGCACTAGTGTTGTTAAAGCCATGCAGATACCGTGAACACTGAAATATTTTTAGCCAATGATTGCTGATAACCTGGCTCATGGGGCAGTTTTCCACGGTCAAAAACGTAATGAACTCCGCTTCCTCCAGCTCTGTAGCCTATCATATGCAGAAGGTAATGTTAGCTTTTCAATTTCACATTACATTTGGAGAAACTCACTGGATCTACCAGAACTACTTTATACCAGAGAAAATACACTATGCTCTTCTGTAATTGTTGTTGTATTCCCTCTTTTTGGTTCCGCAAGGTTTAATCAACTCAGGGAAGATTTTTTTCATAAACTAGTAATCCATAATTGTGAACCCGTTATCACTCCCATGGATCTGCCAGTTTTTAACACATTGGGAATCCCTTTAGCACCATAGTTCAATGCATTGGGGGAAACGTTATTGCGTAGTTTGTTTTTTTGGGGGGTCAGAAACCAAACTTTCACCAAGGAGACTGGTGGTCATTTTATTTACCCAAACCATGATCTTTTCCTGAATCTAACCAAGGAGTTTTACTTTGAAAAGTCTAACCAGACATTGCACATTTATTGTTGCTAACTTGACCGCGGACATGCAAAAATGACGGTAAAGGGGTCCCTAGGGTGTTAATAAAGCGATGCCATGGGCGTCCATATGTGACCAGTTGGGGAGTGAATGTGATGTCATTTTTAGTCAAGTAGTTTAAAATGGCAGCACCTGTAGTTTTCAAAATAAGAAGCAATGGACATGCAGTGCATTTAATTACAAATAAGTTCACACTATGTTTTCAAAAAATTTTAAAGTTTGGCCACCCCTCCTCATCTAGATGGTCTTATGGCAAGATGAGCTCCCCATTCACACATTCTACCTTTGAAGCTAAACAACAATGTCATGTGCACATCATATCATGCTGTGGAACTGTAATTTATTTGGCCCACTGACGTACAGTCAGTCAACTGGGCGTCTGCTGTGACAGGCAGGTGCAACTGTGTGAATTAGGCCGACCGACGAGCGCTTAGCAGAGGCCCAGGCAGCTTTAGCATGTGTTCATTAGTGAATGCTGGGGAAGCTTATCATTCTGAATGGCCTCATTAGTGATAGGGATTAATATGCGGCAGGTTCATTAGAGAGACAGGCGGAGGAGTGTGTTGCCAGAATTGCAACAAGGCTGCTGGTCTGGACTGGCCGTCGTCTCTCGTGTTGTTCCAGCGATTAACAACAAAGCCTCGGAAGAGTTTTGATCATTTTAACGTAGCGGATGACACAGTGTGTATTAAGGTTGAAGATGAACAATAACAAACACTTGTTGGAGTTTGACAGCATTGAAGGGATAAAAACAGCAGTGTTTCCTATTGTATTAATCCTGCTGCACTGTGTAACGTAAAGGTGAAACCTCACAAAATGTCTTGGGGTGTTTTAATTGCCATAGCTGCCCTGACACTGGTAGGTAATTGTGAAAAATCACAAACACCACACAAGTAGCAGGCTTTAAAGTAAGGGATATGGCATGATAACCGATTAGTAGCATAGCATATAGTACTACTAATTAACCATGATGAGTTATGTAGTGATGATGAAAAAAAAATTGTACACTTACTTGACACTTTGGGGAGAATCCGAATACATTTTCTAATTGCTTGTATCAGTCTTTAAAATTTAAATGTTTTACTATCACTGCATTAGAGGAATTGTCATGCTAGTGAAGGTATGTGGCAGAATCACATGCTACAGGCATATCTTGGTATTTTCTTGCTTGCATCAGTTCTTAGAGAAACAGTTTCAGAACTTTATTGTACCCAGTGGAAATTCCATCTACAACAAGGCATAAATATTCCGATTGAGCTATCCATACAGCAAACTCACTTCTCTTTGCATTTGAATACTCAGCTGGTGGGCCACAGCATACTTGTCCTGTGCTAATAGCATGCTGAGAAGGGGACTTGGGCTCCACACGCCTGTGCGGCACATTAAATATTAATTGCAGCGCTGTCGTGTGTTCTTTTATTTATTAAATATTTCACCAACTGAGACTGAATGCCCGGTTTGAGTTAAAAAGTTCAGCGGAGTGTGTTGTTTCTTCATACAGGGCTCTAAAATGCCCATGGGTCAGAAAAACCTCTGCAGATACACTTTGTTCCTTCCATCTACACAGCAAACCCAGGAGAAACAGCCTTTGTACTGATGCGCTGATCTGGTGTGTTAGCTCATGTTGTGCATTTTCACTTTGTTTGATTCTTTTATTCTAGTGTTATCCATTCTATTTTATAGTGCGTACAATATTATCTTCGCCCTACCTCCCATAGAGGAATACGTCCTGTTTCAATGGCTCACACATACAACAAGAATATTACTTTAATTTTACTTTTTTTCTGACAGTTTTGTAAAGTTGCATTGTGGAGCATGAAACTTCAGGTTTTAAAAACAGCAGTTTCTATCACTTAAACTTCCATACAATCATCCAAGTAAACTGCAAAAATGAATTGAGTTGATTTTACTTGGCAAATTATAGTTTAATTATTTGGTACAAGAAAACACTTACTAGACACCTATACTGGGATACACATATAATATATCTCTTGGAAATTACAATGTAAGTTTTTAAATACTAGGTACTAGGTTTTTAAAGTACTTGTAAATAAGGTGCACTCTGTTGTTAAGCTTAGTCTGGGAAGTAGGATGTGCCTCTTATTGGGTAAAATATTGCATTCTTTCTTGTATGGTAACAGTGAATGTCAATAAATCATTTTACTTTTGTCAAATTATTTTCTTTTACTAAATCAGTGACATCTTTTCATGACATGGTTACACTAAAATTACATATCGGCTAAGCTTGTCTTTATCTCGTTATTGTTCAGCATGTACAGTAATTAAAAAAAGTACTCAGTGAGATTTCCTTTTTCCTCCTAAACACAAATGTGTTACCCTTTATTCTCTGTGCTTCCTCCCTTGTACCTACTTGATACCCAGTAAGTATTTAATTGGTACCCCATGTATACATGTTGTGGGCTGTAATCTAAATTGTTATCATTTAGTCCTAAATAGATGCGTACAGCTATTGAACTGTTTTTAAGTGTTGTTTTTTAATTTACTTTAATGAAATCAAGTGTTTTCACAAATTCATTGTTTTCCCACTTGTAGACTTGATGATGCATGGAACAAATGAACTAATTTAGTAACTTAAGGATTGTAGAAACATCAGCAAACAGTTGATTTTTAACCTCCCCCTCTTTTCTGCTCAAAATCAAAATACAAAGTCACATTTGTTAGCTTTGTTGCACTCTCAAAAAGTGCAGAAAACACAGCAGCCGCCCACCACTGGCTAGGCATTAGTATGCAACAGATGCTGCGTGGCATCAGTGTATCTCTCTCACAAAGACTGCAACAGAGCATCAAAAACAAACTCAAACACAGATGTACTTGACAGCAGAAGACAAAGCAGAAAAAGGTTGGAGCAAGCCAGTGATACCGGGCTCTGCTTGTCTGATTCCCGTCTCTTTCCCAGGCTTACAGTAGATTTAGCTGCCAGAGGTTATACACCTGTTGGGGAGAAGACAAAGCAGCTGAAAGGGAGTAGATTTACATACGAGCCTTTCATAATAACCATCAAATTCGGCAGGCGCACAGCCGCATCGTGCCTGGGTTTGGAGCTGGAAGGATTTTCAAATACTGTGTTATCATTTGCAAGCAGCGAGTCCTCGTCTTGCTCCATCTATGATCTCTGCGTGATCATGCTCTTCCCCTAATACTTTTCTTTTGGTCACCACAAGTAAGGCGCGAGTCATTTTGGACAGCAAATGATGTTCGAAAATGTGACACGGCCTTCTGGATAATCCGACGTGATCCAAATTTAATGTGCGCTGAGCATCTTTGAGGGACGGAGGAGCAGTGCTTGATGCATAATTCTCTGCCTTCATCATTGAGATGGAAAGCCAGAATGACCACTCAAAGTCATTGTGTTAGCTGTGATTAGCTGTGACCTTTCCTTCTTGGAGTTGGCAAAATGCAAGCCAGAGAAGACAATTCACGCCAGTAAAGAGCCCCCAAGATGGCTTTACTCTGGTGATGAGGTTATTTTGGTCACGGCCTGTATTTTGATGCAATTTCAGCTGCAAACAATTCACAGACCAAATGTGACTGACTGCCGCTTTCATGAATAAGGCCCTAAATCTGTGGCTTACTTGTGTGCATCTGTCATGATCATCGGCTTTGTGCCTGAACACAGTTGTGATTCACACTGTTATTGTTTCAACATTTTTTTGGGGTACCAGGATCCACATGGAAAATATGCCAAACATGAATTAAATATAACAAAATAATGAGCAGGCAGTTGCAATAGCTGTATTTTTAATATTATTTTTCACACAAATAATAGTGGGATATTGCAGATAAACCTGCCTCTAGATTAAATTCACACCCCAATTTAAATGGATGTGCTTTATTTATATGGAAATAAACAGCATGATCGTGAATATTATAAGTTGGCAAATGAGTGAGTGATGAAAGCGTAGCAGTGCCTTGCTTTTCCAGCGTGTTGTTGCTCAGCAGACATAATAGCACCACCAAAAACTTTGACCTGAATAACAACATTGTGTATCCCTGCCATTGTAACGTGAACATAATGGATTTTCCCCTCATAACTGTTTTAATGGACTAATTTGCATAAGGAAATGAGTAAGTACAGTATATGTGCTATCTAAAAATAGCAGTAAATGAGGAATTTCATTGGCTGTATAAAATTGAATTCTGAAGAAGACGAGTGAAGCTGACACCTGTGTCAGTTTTATTTTCCCTCCAGCCAACATGGGGCTCAGCATGTCTGACTCACAGGGATGACAGATAACTTTTAAAATATATTTTCTTTCCATCACAATGTTTAACTTGCTGAGACATTTAACTGGCTTTCCCCCAGTTGCTCATATAGCTGTGGCCTGATGAAGTCTGTTACTAGACTCAGGCTGGAGTTTTACACGATTTGTGAGACTTTGGGGAGCTGAGCCTCATGACAGTTGGGTAAGGCTATTTCTTCCATGGTGTTATTTCCTTTTAAATTACACCTTCTACTTTCTTAACCAAACATATGTATTTTGGAGGAAATACAACATATATTAATGTTGTGGCATTTGGGCTGATAAATTACGCTCTATATCTTGCATCCATTTGGTTTAAATTATGTTTTCACTTCATTATAGTTCTGCAGACTCTTGTAAAATATAGTATCTCAAGGTCAGGGTTCATAAGTGACTACTCCCTAAACCCTGCCCAGGAACAGTGATTATCCGATCATAACTTAGCAACCATTGGTACAGCAGGCCTGTCGCCCTTTAGATTTGATCACATGAAACGGTGTAGATGTGAGTGGTACTTGGTATATAAAGAGGTTGGTATATTTTTTACACCAACACAAGAGCAAACGTAAGAAATTGATTAAAACATGTTTTATCTTCTCCGACGTAAGCTGCAATTGTTAGCATACTACAGAAGCAAGCTAATGCAGACCAAGAAGCATTTCATTAGCTAATGTATTATGTGGGTTTACAGGTTACATTAAAATACCTGTTGAATACTGAAACATCCAACACATGGGTGAATTTAGAAGAAGCATGTTCACTTTGTTATTGTGAGCATGTTAGTATACCAACATAAGCGATTAGCTCAAAGCAATGCTTGATATGACCTTAAAGTGCAACTAGCATTTTAAAACATCCAAGGTTTGTGTTAGAACAAAAACATTTTAAGTGCATTTGTATTTATATTATATATTATAGCTAGCTCTACCCAGCAATACACAACAATGTGGCTCCTTACTTCTATGTCTTCTAAATGAATCATCAAGGATGTTGACTTTGTTCCTGGAACATGTTTGTAGCCATCAAGTGCTGATTTAAGATCCTTTAACAAGCTTCTTGTTTTAAAATGAATCGTATGAAAATACATTAGAGTCATCTGAAGAGGGAACTTTTAAGTCATGGAGTTTAATAAATGTTAGCTTACTCTAGCAAGCTACAGCTCAAATATCTGCTAAGCGATAAGCATCTTTTCGGCCAACAAAATCCACAGTGGTTGGCTAGAAATTAGACGGTTCTTTTGTTTACTTCTGTAATGTTAGTATAGAAACCTGAACAGGCATAGCAGCAGTAACTAAACAGGGCAGGGCCGGCGAGGGGTTAATTACCTGAAAACCTCATTATAGCAAGGTAAACAAAATGTAAAGATGCGATATACCAGGTTTGGTGTCCCTTTTATTTTGAAAACATGGGTGACACAAAGAGAAAAGCTGTCTTTTTCATTCATAAAACAAACTGTAGATACATGGTTTATATCTGTCAGAGCACTTTGAATTTCAGTCAGCACTGATGAAAAATGAACAAAGTCAACTGCTTAAGCTCGGTCGGAGGAAAGCTCTGTTTGCTTATCTGTGTGTGCACGTTTGTCACAGCAAACACAACATGAATTATAGAAACAAACACTTTGCATGTTTAACTTTGGAGAGGGGAAAATGGATTTCCAGCTGTTCAAGTGAAGTCAGAAAGATCGCTGCCAAACAAAACCATTAAAAACGCGTTCCGGACACAAACAATCTCTGCAGCAGCAGAATTGCTTGTCTTTTACTTGCGCAGTGTAATTTATTTTAAGTGGAAGATAAAGAACAGATCTATCCCTTTGGCATGACAAAGGAGGGCAGTGGCACAGATATGCAGTTCATTACTGGCTAGCAGATATAAGTCTGGAGGGATAAGGCAGGGACAGAAGCACAGTGAGTACCAACTTTTAGCATAGTGTCACTATAAACTGCTTCAGACTGCCTCGAGATGTAGTTTGATGTAGTTGAATTTGTAGAAATACTATATTAAGTCATGAATGGATTTGAAACTCACCGTTTGTATACATACATAGTAATACATTATAATCAAGCAGGAACCTCCAAGTTTGAAAAGTGAAGCCAGTAAAGCTTTCTAATGAACAGCGGGGGGCGACTTGCAAAAAAAATAGTCTGATTTCATAGAAGTCTGTGAAAAAATGCTACTTCTCACTTGATTTATTACCTCAGTAATAATTATGACGGTGGTGCTGGTGGTTGTGATGGTGATGATGATGGTAGTAGTTATAATGATGAAGTTAACGGTCTCTGTGTCAATTATGTTTTTAATATTTTAATATTGAAGTGCAGTGTTTCATCCCTGTAGCAGGGGCGTAGGAGCGACTTTGAACCTGGGGGGGACTGTCTGTGATATTTCCTCTGTCTAACTTGGCCCTGACTCTCCCTGCAACCACTGTCTTCAGTGCAAACCCTTAAGACATGCCAGTGGCCTAACAAAATCTTTTACTATGTGAATATTAGAATATACAATATGTCTAGTAGATATCCACACAACTTACAAGCTCATCCTCCTTAGTTTTTTCTACTCCTACACCTGTGACATCTTCCTCTTAAAATACTTTAGGATGATTATCTCTGTCTGAAAAACTTTTTGTTTATGGACACATAGCAGAGACACATACACACCTCAGGACACAGGGTTTTAAGGTCAAGGACAGGGTCAAACAAATGGCCCAGGAGTTCGTCCCTGGTCAGCCCAATCTCCAGACAAAGCATTTGTCGGGGCTGTGGGTCTTTAGAGACTTTTATTCCTGCATTCTTGAGAATTTTATGCAAGTAGAGTACATAACTAAATGAGCCTTTAAAATACATGTTCGAAACTAGAAACTTCTCTCTAACTCTCCTAAAGTGCTGCTATTGCCCTCATCTCTGTTGTCTCTCTCATGTTTACAATGTCACAGCTTGTATTGGTGCCGATGGCCAGTGTCGGGTAGTTACTCAAAATCTCTACTCAAGAAAAAGTACAATTACTCCCATAAAAATTCAGTCAAGTAAAAGAAAAAAATGACAAACCTACTCAAGTAAAAGTATAATTTATTTAATAATATATTTAATCTGCTGTTCATCAGGTTAGAAAAAGCTAAGCAACATGGTTATTTCTAGGGAATGCAATTTGCTGTGCTTGTTGATTAATTTAGCTATGTCTGTTTAATACAATTATTTTCCTTTTTAAATTTCCATGAACTTATTTATAAGATCACTTTAAAATATCAGCTTGCTTCCTAGCCACTCTTGTTGCCAGTATATTTTTTTATGAACATGTAGCCAACCAGACCACTTGCTTTGCAGTAGTACAGGCAGCCCATACAACCTGTTTATTCCCAAAGCATCTAAATAATCTTTACAACGCTAAGAATCATTGTGGCAATAACACGGGAGCAGCTCGTCGTTGAATCAAGGTAACCCTACATACAGAGGAAGCTGTGCGTACTGCATAAAGCCCAACAGGTCTGTTTTATACACCCATATTTTCTCTCTCTCTCTCTCTGCATCTCATAAACGACTGGTGAATTAATAACAGCTGGTAGCTGCTGAGTGAAAGCCAAGCTTAGTTTCACCTGCAACGTTCTGTTTATGGACTCACCGTCGGACATTGCTAAAACAAATAGCCTAACGTATGTGAAAGAAACAGTCTAATATCCATCAAAAGAAAGCGATGCTCTTTTCAACAACAGGATACTGTTAATATATCAGAATCAATCCAGTGATGACTTAGATGTTACAGTGTGCAGTCTACGTTTGCTCTGCAGAAATTGAATACGCTTTAAATGCGCCGTTAATGGAAAGTCAAAGTATTTATTTACCGGCTTTCCAACATGGCCAGCAGTGCCATGGTGTGCGTTCACTGGATTTCAGTTGTATTAGTAGAACATTAAAGCCTTAAAATGAAAAGACACTTGCCTGATTTTCTAAATGTTTGCATCTGGCCAGCTCTGTGACTGTGACAAGCGCTGACACCAGGGCTCTTCTGCGTAACTGCGCGCACACAGCCTGATGACAGCTCATTTCGGTTAAGGAAGCCTGATGCATATTACAGACTGGTTAAATTATGACGGTATCAATCGAAAATTTAACGCAATTAAAAGTAGATTACTGGCCTAAAGAAAATGCTAGAGTAAAGAAAAAAAGTAAAGTTTTAAAAAAGGCCAATGACTTTGTTTATTTTATTTATTCATTTTGCAAATTTGCGTTACTTGTAACAAGTCTAACTACCCGCTCGGCTGCAGGCTTCTTCACTACTGTCTTCAGGCTAAGTAACAGCAGCACAAAAGGAAAGTCTGTAATATCAACCCGCTGCACCAGCCTCGAGTGAACTCGTGTTTTCAGCACCATCTTTGCTGGTGTCGGACTTTTTCTAGAGGCCTAACATTGGGCTACATGTTTTTTGTCCGAGTTTCAACCGTTTAATCACGTCTGATACGGAGTGTGAGGTTGATTGACTAGTCACTCAAACCGCACCTGCTATGAGCCAACTCCGAAATCTCCTTAAAAAAGTGAGAGGGACAAAACATCGATTTTGAAATGTGGAGGGGGACATGTCCCCCCCATGTATAATGTCTCCTACGCGTATGCCCTGTAGTGTTGATCTTGTGGTGACACAGATGCCCAGAATTACACAGATGTGTCATGTTTTGTTTGCTTATGGCGATGTATGTTAGATAATGTGCCAGGTGCTGTTAATGGTGTATTACATTAAGTGGTTGTGTTGCAAGGGCATGTTGTTGATAATAGTCATTGTGTTTTATACCATCTGTATAGCCCTGTGCAGCTACAGTGGACACTTGTAACCTGCTTCAAACGGCTCACTGTGCATTGGTGTAAGCCATCCTGTGCATGTGTTCACTGCTGTATGTTTCTAGGTTGATGTTTCTTGCATTTTATGTGTTTTTTACACTTGATGCATCACAAATTAAATTGAAATTGAATTGAGGAAACACTTCCTAATGTGTTTATGGTCTCAATTGCTAGTCTTCTACTATACAGCATGATGTTCATTTTGTAAATGATGGTCCCATTTAGAGTAAAATAGACAGAAAAGCGGGGAATGCTTTAGGGTGTGGCTGATTGACAAGGCACAACCACGGCAACCTACCAGCTGTAGCAACGTTTAATCCTCCCCAGCGCCACTCTCTCGTCCAAATATGTCCACATCCGGTGTCTGGTTCCGAAACAAACTGGCAATGGCGAAAGTCCACAAACCAATAAGTGACATCAAGGTGGCTACATACACTTCTTTTTTACAGCCTGTGATTATAATGTTACATCATCCTGTGTTGATGGATAACATTCATTCAACCTAATTAATGAAATTGCAACAAGCGAGAATGTGATTTAGAGTTTTTTTTGTTTCAACTCCTAGTGGGATTTGCACATTAAAGATCCTTTGTGCAACAGTATTGTAATGTGCAATGCAAGAGGAACATAATTCACTCGATGTGAGCATGGTGCATGTACATAAGACATGTCATCACAGACATGTAACAGTTTGTTTTTGCACATATTCTAGGGTGAACCCATCTTTAATCATCCTTCTCTGTAATCCTTCAGAAATGATGGGAGAATTACACTTAATGGTGGTGGCGGTATCATAGCAAACGCTTTGCATCTTCAGAATAGTTACTGTTGTCTGCGCTTTTCTTATACAAGTGCAAAACACTGTGGTTCAAGGAACAGGAGGGGTTGTGTTTACCTCAGCTTGTAATTACACAGAAATGGTTTTGGTGCTGCAGTCAGAAATGTTTAAAACATATCCCTGAAAATAAAAGTCAGTGTGTGCGTTTTAAAATGAGGACAACTCATAAATGTGTACAAAAATGACAACACTGAACTCTAAAAACAGAACAAAACATTGCAAATTCCTTTTATTTACTGAAAATATAATGTGTTAAAGAGAATAGACATCACACATGCAAAATGATAAAATATGCAACACCCATAGCTCATCAGCTGTCCTCTGGAGAATCTGATGATCAAAACTGTTTTCAGGTGTGTGTTTGCCAGTTAAAAGCCATTAGATCACAATGAAAATGTAACAGTATTTGTACCTAATACAGTTGTAAATCATGTGTCAAGTACAGTTCATTTGCACCAGTTTCCCCTCAAGGCTACTGGTGATTTGTACCCAATCTTCTCTGTGCATACCTTATGCTGTTTTGAAAAGTTCAGTATAATGGGTGAGTTAATTGGTGCAAAGAACGCAGTGGAGTGTTTTAAATATACCATCATGCAGATGTTGAAAGCACTTGCTTGCTTTATGTAAAGTTGTATCCTTGGCCATCTTTTCTTGAGCAAGGCTGCATCTCCAAATGAAAACAGGCTGTTTATTTAACCACTGACAGGAAAGTGTGCCGCATTAGCTGTGATACACATGTCACCAGTATATTTGTGCTCAAATTCTGAAAATGCGGCTGCCTCGTTGTATGCCATGTAGCAGAGAACGTCATTGTATAACCCAAAAAGGTGGTCCTGTCAGATGATTTGAAGTGCACTGCAATGGAAATACACAGACCAGGATTAATCACAAGGGTTTCATTTACTAAAAGGCTGGCTGGGCCTCTCTGTGTGCAGTTGCATTCTTCCTCCCACAAAACACATGCACACATGTGAATGTGAGTATGAATGGTTGCTTGTCTCTGCCATGGTTGTGGGTTTAAGAGTTATTATTTCCTGTTTTATTTTGTTAAACGCTTTCTCTTTCTGCCTTCATGAACTTTTCCTTTCCTTTTCCCTGTTTTACTTACTGGTGTTTTCCTCTCATCTCATTTCGGTTCACTTCACTTCCCCCTTGTATAATTGTTTGCTCCTCCCTGATTAAGTTTGCCTGTGTCTCATTATCTTGTCCTCACTAGTATATTTAGTCTTCCTGTTCTCCACTGTCTTTGCTTGTTTGTTAGTGTTTTTTGCCCTGTGTTCAAGCCCTGTTTCTTGTTTCCTCATTTCCTTGTGTTTTCTTGGATTGTGTTCTAGTGTTTTTGGACTGTCTGTTGCGGAACATTGTATTCTGATTCTTGCCTACTCCCTACTGGATTTATTTGCTTCTTGGACTGCCTGCCAATTCACCAGCCTGTAAGTTTTGCCCCTGTTGTGTTTCGTGTTCTCATTAAAATCACTCCACTGAACCTGCTCTGCCGCTGTTGTCTGCATTTTGGCCCAAACTCTTGATTTCCTGCTTTCCCGTTAGCAGCTATTGTGATAGTCTCTATGTGTCAGCCCTGTGATGAACTGCTAACCTGTCCAGGGTGTACAATGCCTCTCGCCCAAAATAGGTTGGCTCTAGCCCCTCGCGACCCTGCAAAACCCAACCTATATAGGTTATAATGATGACGGATGTATGGGTGTCCTTGTCAATAAGGATTCAGTAACATGGAAGAGTTGAGTATAGTTTGAACTACGAGTTGCAACACGTAGGATTATACCACTCGTGTTGACTGCTACTCCCAATAACTTTACTGTCCACAGACACATTAACTTTTTTTTTTACACCCACAAAATACCTAGTTTGTATCTGCTCTTTAGCACAACATATACATTTTCAAATCTGACGGCCGTATTAGCAGTACAACGTGTCTTTTCCATTTCAAAACTGTTACCAGTAAAAAAAAAAAAATCAGTCAGTTTTAGGCACAAAAACAACATGGTTAGGTTTAGGGAAAAGTCATGGTTTGGATTAAGTAGTTAAAGGTTCAATGTGTAAGTGTTTAGTGGCGTTTAGTGGTGAGGTTTGCAAATTGTAACCAACTGTTCAGTTACCGCTCACCCCTCCCTTTGCAAGCGTGCTGGAGAAGCTACAGTGGCCGACACACTCTGTCAGCTCTAATGCATCAATAAGTGTGGTCATCCATTTGTCGAAATTTTACTTCTCTTCTTACTTCGAACAAACCACATGATTACTACTACTGTTACTTCTCCTTTAAATGTATTCAACGTAGTGACGAAACACTCTCTGTAGAGCAGTTTGTCTGTTTGGATTACTGTAGAAACAAGGCGTCACATCATGGTGACTTAAGTGTAATAGGACCCGCGACGTATAGATAGAAATGGGTCATTCTAAGGTAATGACATTAATAACATAACGGTTCATTATGAAAGGTCTTTATACATCACTGAAAACAGTTCTGTTTATTATATTGCATTTCTGTCAATAGATCCTCCTAAAGGTTATGATTTTGGTTTAGGTTAAAACTCCTTCATCGTCATGGTTAAAGTAATAACTATGTGGTTAAAGGTTAGGGAATATATAGGGATCATAGACTAGTGTTTGGAAACAGGAAATGCTTTATAATAATACCAAATTAAACAAAATTCACCAGTCAGATGTTTTTTTTTAGTTAGGCCTCTGATGCAGATAAGTAAGAATTTTGGAATTTGACACTGTCAGAACAAATAGACAGAACAACTATGGGTTAATTTGCAGTGTGGATTGCTTACATAGCACTATAACAGTAAATATCATGAATAATAATGAACCAGTAGTCAATTTTTTAAAAATCAAAATTTATTAAAAATGAATACTGGATAAAATATTATAAACAAAACCAGTGCTTGAAGTGGTTCTGATATTACACCCCTGTGGTTAAAGTTTGATTAGGGCTCATGTTAGTGTATTCATTGTAATTTCAGATAATAGTATCTAATATAGCTTTCGACTAGTAGGTTACAGTATAAATTAGTTGGACAAGTTTGCTTTTTTCATTCATTAAATTATTATGTAAGAAAAATGAGATTGTAATGTTAAGTGCTAACTTGCCTACAGGTCATATGAGTTCATGGCCTTATAGCCAGACCTATACACATTTATTATCCAATGACATTGCAGGGCTAAACAGTAGGACCCATTGGCTATGTAAATGTGCTCTTTCAATAAAAAAAAAAAAAACCTTTGCAGATGTGTTTTTGGAAGAGCAAAAAGTGATGTTGTAATTTTACAAACACGGGTCTTACAGGGCTAGAGCAGTTGTTCTCAAACTTTTTCACATCAAGAACCCTTTAACTGAAACAAATTAGACAAAGACAGATTTTGTCCCCCACCAGGGTCCCCCACCTGATGTTTGCTTTTAGATGTTTTATTACACAAAGTGTATGAAACACATGACCAAAATAGTTGTATATTTTGTAATTATGTTTAAATTATTATTATTATTATGTGAACCCCCTCAACGTCTCCGCTGTGTGAACCACTGCTCTAGATGGCTATCTCTCATAAGCATCAACATGTTGTTTGCTGAAATGAGTGATGTTGAGGACACCCTCAGTTTCATGCAGAATTTGGGTCTAAACTTTGTTTCTGTAGCTGACTCTTTTTTTTTCAGAATTTTCTGATACATGTCAGTGCATTGTTGCACCCCTAGAGGAATTGAAGTTGAATTGAATATTTATTTCAAGGTCGTTGAGCAAAAAGAAAAAGATCTTGCATAAAAATGTGGGACAGACATAGCAAGAGTCTGTTCAGTGACTACTCCCAGATCCCATCTCAGCTGTCAAGCTAGTTGAAGATTCAAATCTTTTTCTGTTGACCTCCCTGCCATTTCCTGTTTGGCTACCCCGCCCACCCACCTACTCAGTCGTAAACTAAATGATATACCGTTCCTCTCTTATCCAAGTCGATTGTCTTTCACTGCCTGAACAGGCCGTCCACTGTACCTTCAACTACATCCCGCATACCTGTCTCTAACAGAGGTCACCCTCTGCAGCACCACATAAAACACTCAGAGGCTGAATGCTACAAATGATAGGTCAGACAGAAATGAATGACGACACATATTATCACACTTTCATACAAGCAAGGAGACACATTATGGGGTAGTGTTAGAGACAGGGCGACGATCATGGCTAAAGTTGTATTGATGGCAGTCAATCTAATCCAACCTTTGCGTTTATGACTGAATTTTCTACAGGGTCACAATTGCTTTAGAATAAAAAAAAATTATGTTCTCACAATTTTTTCAATAGAAGTACTATTTAAAAACAAATGCACATTCTTTAGTTTAAGTGTATAGAGGTTGACACTCTTTTTTCAAATGTATAAACCCTTTGTTTAAATCTGTCTCTTCTAGTTCAGCATTGTGTTTTTATGGAAAAAGATAGAGGTAAAAACTGTGTTTTTTTTAATGTTTAAATGCAATGCCATTGAAACATGTAGTTCCTGAAAAGACTTTGATGTCTTATTTAATGGAGGATTTTACTGAAAAGTTTGATAACCGCAGATTAATTCATAAAACACACATTTGAAGGATTATAAAGGAATGCGTCTGGCTGGTGCATGATATGACCAGAGAGTTTAATTTAAATGTAAATTATAAACTCGCCTCAGATACTCCTGAATCCAAAACAGGCCAAAACTGTGGTATTTGTCCAACAATCACAGTGACATATGGAAGCAAACCCTGCTTTTGTATGAGCAAGATGAAGGATATGCCCACAAGCTGGCACATAATTTGATGGTCTAGCCATGTGCAGTGTTTCTTCAGCCTCACTGGATGTATTAGAAGACTCTCACCTCCTTGCTGCTATTTAATAATAATGTGTCACTGAAGGACACATCTATGATATCAATGATACAGTAGGCAAGACCTGTCTTTGCGCAAGCAGTTTTATCTCATTCATCCGTCATGTGCCTTATGGCCACTTCAGATCAGAGATTTGTGATGAGACATACTGTAGCTGTAAAATCACAGTTCTGTGAACTACGTCATCTCAGGCTGTCAGAGGCTGGCTGTCCATGGGTGAGGAGATTTGTGTTATCAAAACCCAACTTGTTGGTTTTAAGATGTGTTTCAGGCTTACTTATATTTTTGTAACCAATAAAAACACTCCATATTTACATCAATAATAGATGTAATGATATTTAAAGATCGATGGGCTGAGGAAGCTCTGTGGCATCTTCCTAAAATCCCTCTTCCACATTGCAGAACAATGATTTAATTAAGCTTTTATTGATGTAATTAATTAGTGACTTTAACAGTGGTCGTATTTAGACGACAAAAACTGTGCCAGATGTCTCAGATGTGACAGTTTAAATTCCTCAGCTGTGTTTTTATTAGTTATTTATGATTTATTTTATCTGTTGCCAAGAAGCAGAAGTTTATAAGACTGTCAGCTGTGATCACAACAGTTGGTGCATGAGACACACAAGTCATGTCATAAATAAGTTTCATGGATGTATTATTGTACGTTTTGGAGCGGGGTCACACCTTAAGGTCCAGTTCCTGAATCGAACCAATGCCAGGAAGATTCATTGTTTCAGTTTTCCAAATCGTCCAGTTTGCGTTCATAAAGGAAAAAACTCAAACGGCCCTGAAGATACAAACAAAAGCCATGTGGTGGAAACGTCGTTCGATTATTAGTCATACAGTTGGCGGGTAAAAAAGCCAAACTCCTTTCAAATACTTACAGACTACTTTGATGTACTGTTCATTTTTTTTTACTTTCACACAACACTTCTCAACAGTTCGCTGAAATTCATTCTCCTTTAATTTAAGGCTGACTATTTTGAATACCTCAGTGTTCTTCTGTACCTTCTGTAGTCATTGAGAAGTTCTCTACAGCCCAAATATTCAGCTCACTTCACTTCAGTGAGTCCACGTTTATTCAATGGGACTAAACAAGGCAGGTGTGAACCTGACCTTAGTCAATTAGATACAAATGACTTTATTGACCATTTCCCAAAGCATACAGTCAGTCATTTATTTTCAGCCTGCATAGATACTTTGGCATTATAACAATAAAGAAGGAGAAGTTTACCTTTAAAGATCCCCAAATGGGAAACAAATTACTTCTTCATCATTGAATGAATTTTGTCCATAAGACAAGGTACTAGAAGACACGGTCACAGTAATTTGTACATAAATACACTATCCTATTGTTAAAATAGATAAATCATCTAGATATTTTGTGTTGTTCTCATTGGACTCAGTCTTTCCAGAGTCAAAATACTGCTTTGAAATTGGTTATGACAAATTTGGAGAAAAAGACCATTAATTTTTTTTGCCTGACCACCACAGGCGAGCTGGGAAAGTGCTGAGTAGTACTAAAACCAGCCTTGCTATAATAGTTTCTGATTATAAATCATCAACCTTGCAATACATGATTTATTGCTCTGTAATCAAATTAAATAATTTAAGAAAATTAAGTTATAAAATTATAATAAAATCTGAAACACATCAAATTGAAAAATGTAATTTCAGCCAGGAGACCTAGTTCAAACAGACACTGGTTTTTAGCGGTCCCAGATCGGTCCGTTGTCGGCACGCTGTTCATGATGCAAACCTGAGGATTTAACGGCGATGAAATAAAGTGTAATTCATTTCATGGAGCAGAGGCTTGTGGATTTTGCCTCAGCTGATAACAGCAAAGACTATATTTTCAACATGTTACAGCTTTTACTTCCACCTACAGTGTTGACTTTAGGTAGACACTCTGCACTGTTTGGAGGATAGTTGGCCATCAGACTTAGGGTTTGAAAAGGAAACACTGGAAACAAGGGAAATGCTGTTTGACTCAAGGTCACATCAGGCATAATTGCACCTACACCTACAAAATATAACTATAGCAGAGCTGCAAGGCACTCATTCATGCAGTGCATCCACTCAACTGCATTCCTGCTGGTAATTGTCATCTTATTGATGTAGGAGGATGATCTTGTACACTAAACTTGTGAAGTTGATTGCATCCTTCATTAGTTACACAGCGCTGCAGTGATGTGCACCCAGTTTGTTTGGGTCGCTGTTACTCCCCCACATGTACACTTGTACACTGCAACATACACAATTAGCAGGTATATTTATCCTAGAGCGTATAATTGCGAAACTGGAGCATAGAGAGGGCATTGAACCAATTCCTGTACTGTACCACAAACTGTAACAGAAACTCCATGGGTAGAAGCAGCTATTTAAGGCCTCAACCTGCTGTTGGAATCACATATTTCCCTTGTTTGTAGCTTGTAAGCATGCTTTCCTGTGCCTCCGTATTAGATGACAACTATAGGTTTACAGGCATGACTTTTTAAAACATTAATTTGTATGTTAGTTATCACAGTACAGCTCTGTCAAAGGTTCAGTTTAATCCACATGTTTGATTTTGTATTTAACACATGGAAATTGAAAAAGAGACGTACCAAGCAGCCTTTTGTATTGTGCAAGAAAAGAGTTTTAAAGATGTTTTGCATTATCGTCCAATATTGTCTTATCTGGTTCCACATTGCTATTAATACTAGCTAGAAGCAGCTGCAGAGCTTGTTTAGTTAGTTTGTCTAGTTAGTGGGCAGTTCTCTTCTTGCTACATTTCTTTCATTCATCTGTTTTTAAAAAAATAAATAGAAAAAAACCCTTTGCGGTAGATTGTTAAAGATATAATTTACCGCTGTAACTCACATAAAGACATGGATGTTGATAGTTAACAAATATGAAGTAATATACAAGGGTACAATCTGCAGGCTGGTGGTGTGGCAGCAGGGTGAACAGGCTGTGGCTGGGTGGGTACTGTTCTTCAGTGTCCTTTGGGCTCTGCGTTGGCATCTCAAAATCATGGATATCACTAATACTCAGGAGATGGGTACCAGTGATCTTCTGAGCAGTTTTAATCACCCGCTGCTGAGCCCTCATGTCCTGGGCCGTGCACATCCCATGCCAGTTTGTGTGTTGTTTCCAGTCTAATATGAGCCAATGCTTTACATATTGTTATCAATGCTGAATTTACTGTAATAAAAACATCATATTGGATGCGTTGTAGTGGATACAAAGGCCCATTCACTGGGTAATGAAACCCACTACCTCCTGTATTTGCAGTTGGACCCCTTGACTTCATTAAACCACTATTATTTACACACCTGATTCAACAATATAGCCTCTTATACTAAAGAAAGAAAGGACACTTGGAGGGGGTTGTCAGGTTTTTTTATTTACTTGCACTATTGTCACAAGAATCTACTCTCTGTTCGGGGATGAGGCCATCAATCTCTCTCTGTCTCTTTCACACTTTCTGTCTGCATCGTTCCCTCGTTTTTCTTTCTCTTTCTCGGTCGATACAAGGATGGGCACCCTTATTTTCAGTGCACTACTCCTCTCTACCAGCATTTACCAAGACAGAACCTGTAAAACCCAAGAGCAAATGAGACTCATTTTGTGGACCTTAAATAGTTAATCCTCCTATCCATATCAATGACTAAGAAACACCTTTTTGTTATTAAATTGCTGCTGTACTTCCACAACAGTCACAGAAAGGTTATAAGAACATGACTGAGAGTAAACATGAGGTAAATGAGCTATATTGATTTGTGTTTTTACTTTCAGATTGTCATAGTGAAAAACAGTTGCAAAAATAATCAACCTCAAGAAATTATTTTCAGCCTACAAATGATGTGCTTCTCATTTGGCCTTTGCAGCTATCGCAGTAATTACTGGCTTTGTGTACTGTGGTTGTGTCTTACAGGGACAAATGTCACTGAGATTTCTTAGTGAGATAAATGCTGGCTGCATGCCTGCTAAAGAAAACTAATTAGCTCCACCACCTATGGCATTGTATTGCCATGGCTTTCTATATATCAGATAGTGGCTGGAACAAATTAACGCCTATGTCCTGGCATATTGGCACCAACATTTCGTTTGTTTCATGAATATATCAGAAAGAAAACAGGCGGCGTGGTCAGATTAGATTATCTGCCAAACATAAACAAAGGTGAAACCTTTTTGACAACCAAGCAGGTATTTATGTACACAGCTGCGGGACAGAATAATGTCTTGTTAGACCAAAACATTTTCACAGACGCATTCATTACTCCTGCCAAGGAGGATACATTTTGTTGGTCTTAGTTTGTCTGTCTGTCAAGATATCATAAAAGGATGGTTTAAAACATGAATGGCTTTTCATTCATTTTATTGGATAGATACAGCCTTGGTGTAAGAATTAAGTACATTTTGTACGAACAATGTATTGGAATCCCATATCATATAATGTTTACACACAGCCTGAATGTCTGAACACAGCATTGCTAAGACCGTATATATATATGAACATTTAAAATTAGAACAGAATACAAATAAAAAACCCATATAACAGAAAGTTCCATGCCATTTTTTTATGGTGCAGGGTAGAGGATGAGGTGGAGTTGAGGAGTCTTGCAGCTATACAGTAGTTTGGTGGTACAGCAGCGGATACTTTTGCATCTCTTGCCCGACAGCTGCCCGACAAGCTGTGGCTGATGTGGCTGCTGTCTTTTAGCATCCTTTGGGCTCTGCACAGGCACTTCACCTCTCCAACATCACTGATGCTCGGTAGATGGGTACCAATGATGTTCTGGGCAGTTTTAATCATCCGCTAAGAGCCATGCACATACTAAGCCTATTTGAAACTTGACGTTTTGAAGAATTTAATTTCTTAAGTTCCCTCAAGAAATACAGCCGTTTCTGAGCTTTCTTCACCAGCGTGGAGATGTGAGATGACCATATCAGGTTCTCTGTGATACTGATTCCCAGGAACCAAACTGTTCACCTGCTCCACCTCAGCTCCACTGATGTTGACAGTAGTGTTTTTGAATCTCCTTTTTCTGAAAATCAACGATCAGCTCCTTGGTTTTGCTGACATTGAGCAGTAGGTTGTTCTCTGTACACCACACTGCAAGATTGTTGATCGCTCCTGATATGAATTGTCATTGTTTATTGTAATCTGGCCATTGATGGTCCACAAACTTAACATTAGGGTTGTCTCCATGATGGGGGTTGCAGTCGTGGGTGTATAGTTTGACCAGGAGGGGGCTGAGCACACAGCCCTGGGGGGCTCCGCGGTTGAGCACTGCAGTGGAGGATCCCACCATTTGAACTGTCTGGGCTCTGTTTATGAGAAAGTCCAATATCCAGTTGCAGAGTTTTGTGTTTAAACCCAGAATGCTGAGTTTGCTGATCAGTTTCATGGGGGAGGTCAGTGGGGATGGCATCCTCTATGGATCTGTTGGTTCTGAAAGCAAACTGGTGAGGGTGTTCTTTGTGCTGAAGAGCAAGTTTCTCAAAGCACTTCATCAGAATGGGGGTAACACAGGGCAATAGTCGTTCAGACTAGACACTGCAGACATCTTAGTTACAGGAATGATCGTAGCTGTCTTGAAGCAGGTGGGAACCCTCTCCTGAGACAGCGATGTGTTGAAAATGTCAATAATAACATCAACTAGCTGATTGGCACATGTTCTTAGTACACAGTCAGACCCAGCTGCTTTACTCACATTCACTCTCAGCAGGAGTCTTCTCACATCTGCTGTGGATACTGATGCTTTTGTAGCTCGTGATGTTTTTGATTGTCTGCCACATATCTTTAGTGTTGGAGATCTCTCTGCATTCTCTGCTGATGTCTCCGCTTCATCTCCTTGATGCCAGCTTTCAGTCTCGCTCTGGAATTGCTGTATGTATCCTTGTCACCTGACCAAAAGGCAGCTTCTTTGGCTCTGGACAGAGCCCTCACCTCTCCATCCATCCAGGCTTTCTGGTTGGGTAATGATTTTGTTTACTTAGTGATCACCACATCATGAACACATTTGCGGATTTATGATGTCACTGAATTTCTCTGTATGTGGTTTTCCTGGGTGGTGGCCTCTCAGTCTTTCTGTCCTGCAGATCTGCTGTAGCCTCATCTGTCCACACTTTGACTGTTTTTTCCGTTGGTTTGACCCTTTTAATCAGCTGGGTGTAAGTGAGCAGAGGAAGATGTGCATCTACCAAAATGGGGACGAGGAGTGCTGCCAGAAATGTCCGTATGAACATGGTCCAGGATATTGCTTTGCCTGGTGAGGGTGTTGATATGCTGATGAAATTCAGGTAAAACAGTTTAACAGTGTTACAGCGGGGTACAGTTTATGTATTATGTGGGGGTTGCCTTTTTTTAAGGTCATCTGTCATGTTCTGTCAGGGATTCCTTCCCTGGTCTACGCCCACCAGGCCTGGAGCTGATGTGGGAGCCAAAAGTTGCCTCCTGGAAATGCCTGATTTAAACTAAGCAGTCTTCCTCTGTTGCTGCTTGGTGTGTTCTTAATTAACTTGGAGTCAGCAGAGTCCACCTCAACTCTTAACCAAGACTTGTGTTCTACTGGCACGGAACAAAGTCCACCAAAATGTGTAAATGGACAAAAAAGTATGTTTTTATATAATTAGCACACTTACTCATTTTCTCTGAGACTTTGTATTTGTTGGACCCCTGTTGTGTTCATCATCACATATTATAAGCTTATCAATTTACCAGGTCAAATCCCTCTGCAGTGGTCCTTCTTGACGAACCAGCATACTCTTGAATCTTGATTATGTGGGTGAGATAGATTTCAAAAGAGCTCAAAGAGATGAGTAAAGAAGAGTGGGTTGTAGAATCTTTGTACATATTAATAGACATTATTTATGAAATGGATAAACTCATTCGCTCAGCACAACTTGTACATTGAAATTCAAATTTTTGTTAAAAGCAGAGTAGAAAATGAAAAAGTCTGATATTAAAACTAACCAAGGCACACACGTCCTGATTTGCCTCCTTTTCACTCCGTGAAAGTCTAACAAGTGCAAGAATGATGGAATTAAGCAGAACAAATGTAAGAAACTGAGGCAAAGCCATTCCAGTTTAATGTCTGCTGTCCTCGTGAATCAGGAACCCCGTGCTGGGAATCATGGGAAGGTGCGGGTGCTTACGACTTTCTCTCAGTTTGGCATCCCCATGGCAAACATCTTATTAACCCCTCAATGAGACAGATTTGCTCACTGGAGTGCCAATGGACCAGAAAAATGCCAGAATGGGAAAGTTACTCCAACACATGAACGTGTCTCTTTCTTGGCCTTGCACAGTCACACACACACTTACTGAGCATCATGGTGGCTTCTGTTGGCAGCTTGTCCACTCTAAACAAACTCTAAAAGACTTGGGTATAAACACAAAAGTTAAGATAGTTGGCTTGTCTTGACTATAAAATATGTATGTCCAAAGGAGCGGTTGCAATATTGATGTTGAATTAGTGGTAAAAATGTAAAAATAATTATTTGTGTAACCACCTAATTTCCTTTTAAACCGGAGCCTTAACTCAACCCTCATTGAATTTTAACAATACACAAGCAACCAGTATATAAGTTGTGGTCCCCCTTAAAAGTTTGAAAACTAATTTTGCTGGAATAGGAATGGAGAAGGGAGAAATTTGCCTCCCATATGTTTCTTTCTCTTTGTCTTCGCCCACACAGTAACACTGTGTCCACAATACTGAGAAAAATATTTCTGTCTAATAAAAATATGACTTACAATGAATTGTACTGAATTAAGAATATAAATCAGCTGTCCGCTGTTTCATACACTGATTCCTAGCTGTGATTATGATGTGGTGCATCAGATAAACAAACCACATTGTGTCCACATCATTTGATCCTAAAGAGTTCTGCTGTCAGCTCGACTAAATCCGAGCCTGTCATCAAAATGGCAAAACAAGCTCTTGGCATCCTCGGCTCGTTGTTGAGGAGATGTCACAGCTTGCACGCCAGCATATTCTCGACATTGAGCAAACTTTAGAACCGGAGAGTGAGAAACTGGTAATGAGAGGGGAGATCCGAGTTCCCCGCCGCTGCTTACCTTAGCTGTCTGTCAGGAGCCTCGTTATCTCAGCTTTCTACTGCTGGTCGGCCTTGTTATCCTTAAGTCCTGTCTGTTGTATCATTACTTCTAAGGAGAAAGAACCCGTGTCATATTAAAAGACTGGACGATATCTATTCATGGAAGCTACGACCAAATTTCATCACAATACCTTTCCTGTAGGGATTAGCCGGTATCCTTGCGGAGCTAAAACCACCTGTTGTGCTACAGTGAGGGAACATCAATGGGATCTGGATAATAGTGTCAGACTCTAACAATGCCCAGATCTTCCGATTCAGTGATCATCAATCCAGTGTAGCAAGAAATTTCCCCTCTGACACTGGATTAAATGCACTGCTGCGTTGTCTGACAAGATCATAACCTCGAGGTCGCGTGTAACTCCTCACCCTGTGATTGACAGAGTCTAGCACCTTTGCAGAGACGGGCCACCCTGCAGGTTACAGAATAATTTCACCTTCACATACGATCACGCTGTTGGTAGTCTTTGCATTCAAGGAATGGCATTGGGTGTATTGCTTGAAGTTTTTTGCTGTTTAGGAAACTTATTTGAACTTTTAGTATTTATTTAGTATTGTGGATCTATCTTTAAGTAACAAGGCCTTGAATCATGGCAAGAATCGCAAAGTAAGACTAAGAGACCAACTTTCTAACCTAAAGAAGAAAAGTGAGCGCTCTGTCCCTTCCTCTAAATGCGCTATGTCTTGTGGCTACAGCTTCCTCTTACAGTATATGACAGATCTTCCCTTGTTTGATTGGAAAACAATGGATCTAGAAAGAAGCCATTTATTTTTCTCTTTAAAGGGATGACACCAAAGCCTGGCATTAACTGAGCCAAACCTTGTAGCTCCACTGAAAATATGTCAGTATATGATATCAACTGAGAACAAAAACGATGCAGTAAACAACTTTTGAGGGTGGAATTGAATGTGTACCATATGTGTTACCATATCATTAAAACCTATTTCTCTCAGCTTCAGAATCTGGACCAACCAGGTACTAAAAATAACACCTTCTTGGAAGTATATTCCAGGGTCTTTGAGTGATTTTTAGTGCTCTCATGTGTCCTCTGTGCAGCACTCTGAGTGGGCAACATCTATGGCAGTGGCTGGCAATAGGCGGCCCGCGGGCCAGAACCAGCCCACCAGCAATAATATGTGGCCTGCGGCCTGATTGCTTTGAGAGCAGAAAAGTAAAAAATAAATAAATTGGTAGCAGTTGGTGCTGAAATAGATCTCAGTCATGACAGCTGACAGCTACAGTTACTCACACAATCACTTCCTCTTAAGTGATGTGCCTCCAAAATAAATGCAGCAATGCTTTATGTAGAGTTTATTGAGAGCTTTCATTTTCAAGAGTTCTGAAAGACATTCAAAGGAGACTATGGCTTGCTTAAAACTTGAAAAATCCGTCTGTACACATGCGATTGGATTCGTCTATAGGTTTATGAATGTGGATCAAATGCCAGGACACACACACGCACTTCAGCAAATGCTTTATTGTGAGCATGTGCAAACGTGTCCTTGTAATCAATTTGTTTAACAAGTGAGAAAAAAAGATATCCACAAGTAGTTGGAATCAATTTTACAACCTTCCTAATGGGAGTCCCGCACAGTACCGACTGAGCTGAGCGTGCACACCAGTATACAAGGATTTGAAATAATAACTTTGTTCTGGCTCGACATGTAACAGCTTGAAAAAAAATTTGGCCCGTTGCCAGACTTATTTGCCACCCCTGATCTGTGGTAACTAGTCTCAACTAATTAAGTACGCCGACCTGCCTGTCATCTGTTTGGTTTTTGGTGGTTTTAGGTGTTTTGCTTACAGGATTTTTCATCCTTTTGCTCGTAATAGGAAGGCTAAATTAAACATTTACTATAGGATTCCCGTTGTAGTCCTAACTTTACTTAAGGTGCAGCACTTTTGTTTATTATGGATGATGCCCGGGACTTGAGATACTTCAACTGCTTTTCAAGCTTTTCAACCTGGCATTCCCAGGCCAGTGTGGAAATATAATATCTCCACCTAGTCCTGGGTCTTCCCTGAGGCCTCCTCCCAGCTGGACATGCCCAGGGGGCATCCTCCCAAATGTCCAAACCGCCTCAACTGACTCCTTTTGACGCAAAGGAGCAGCGGCTCTATCTGAGTTCTTCACGGATGACTTTGCTTCTCATCCTATCTCTGACGGAGTAGGCAGCCACCCACTGAGAAAACCCATTTCGGCCGCTCAGTTCCAGAACCGAGACTGTGCGTTAGAGGTAAGCCCCACCAGATCTAACTGGTAGCACTCCACCTCCCACACAAGTTCCGGCTCCTTCGCCCACAGAGAGGTGATGTTCCACGTCTGCAGAGTCAGCTTCTGCCGCCCAGGTCTGTTCCATCAAGGCCCCTGACCTTCTTTGCCACCCGTGTGGCAGCTCACCTGACACCTGCAGTTCCTTTCATGTGTGGTGGGCCCATAGGATGGAGAGGGCACGTAGTTTTTTCCTACTCTCTCATTTTTTCATGATGTCTTTTGGACTCAATGCTAAAAATACTCAGATCAAACATTATCTCGTTCTTACTGTGAATTAGAGATGTTTCCTTGAAAATATATCACAAATTAGACTGTAGCCATTATTTCTTATCTCAGATCTTGACTTAAATACCTTACAGTCCTACTGACAGCATGCTTGTTGTGTGGATCCTTTATAAGGTGGACTTTCCCTTTAAGACCTAAGTTGCTCTGAGAGGCTGTGAACATCACTTTAGAATTATGGGAATAACAGACTACATTTTCGATAAACTCCTTCCCTCAGTATTTATAATAAAATGGATTTAGTTTTCAGAGAAGTATTTTGAATTGATTGGGTGCTCTTTTTAATAGGCACATTCATTGAGGACAAATGCTCCATTTAATATTTAAGTTTTTCAAAGCCCTCTTGATGTGAAAAGGGGCTTTAATTAAACAAAAGGCAAAAACAGTATAGACTTAAGCTGCTGTATTTCTCTTCAGTACTCACAGTCCTCTTGGGTTATCACAAACAAGCCAGTTGGAGGAGCTCAGTGGACTGCTTTAGTGCATACAACACATCAGCTGTGCTCAGGTGTGTTAGCTGTGAACATCTGAAAAGGAATAAACAAATCTTTTTTTTTTTTCTCTAATACAAAATGCACAAGGAGCTACTTGCAACCCCCCACACACATAGGAATCTCTCTATGCATTCAATCAAGGATAATTTTGTTGAATTTAAGTAAACGCAGCTGATCCACATAAAACCCAACAGCTTCCAGTCCAATTAAGAAACACATTAATTACTCATCGTCATATCATTTACCCCGTCAGGCTCCTAGTCCATGTCTTGGAGAACGTCTTGTCACAAACAATTAAGCCAATAAAGATGGATGTTAATTAAATTAAGGGCAGTGACGTGTCGTTTGTTGCAAAGTCATTACAATCACGCAGCCTGGAGGGTGGAGGTTATTGATGGCTGTCTTTTTCAAGTCCACAACAGTGATTCACATTAAACGATGAGCCACATCTGGGAGAAACCGACTTGATTTAGGTTTGAGGAGATGAGGCTGGGCGGCAGATTTTTATGCTGCAGCTCAGTCCAGATCACACTGTGAACCATCTGTCTATCCTGACCTCACACCCTTGTGGCATATACGTTGTTTGCATATATGCCATTACCAGTTTATTCATTATATAGTCTAAGTGTAGAAAATATTATCAAGGTAGTTCAGTTATCATTATGCAACACAAAGTTGTACAAGAAAATGAAAGATAAGCTGCATGCACAATTATTAGGGAAATTGTATACCTTAGGATTAATTTTATCGTTGAACAAACACACTGCTCTCTGTCAATCCACAATATAATTGAACCTCAAACCTGAATGTTTAACTGAGGAAAAGTGAGTTTTGTTTTGCTCAGGAGAATAAAGAAGTGTGCAGAATTATTAAGCAACTAAATTACCTAAATTGTTCAAATGAATAAATCCCTGAATGTAGATCTGACAGTTGAGAAGGGACCACAAGTTCTCAATAGTAAGATGAGTAAAGGGGCCAGGTCATTATCTGGGCATCTCTGAGGCCCTTGCTGGCTAGCCAAGCAGTGGAGCACTTGGATGCATGTGGTGGAGCATTTTTCTACATAAATGATCACGGCCTTCTTGAAATCTTCCTGCACCACCTGCTTGAAGATGATGATCCAGGGAGGTTGCAGTTCTGGAATATAGTGGCACTGGAGGATAATGGGTTCCACTCAAGTCTTTTGAAGTTGATTTGCGCCTTTTCTTCTCCATGCACTTTTTGTGCCCCAGTTGACAAAAAAATTAGCAACAAAAAGTTTGCTTGTCCGGTGGTCTATCCTCAAAAGTTTGGCTATTCCATCCGTCTGAATGGTGTTTTACAATTTGACTTTTCAGTGTAATTTTTTCTTTTGCCCATTTTAGCTGAAGTAAGGAAACTGCCTAATAATCATGCACACCTTGATATAAGGTGTGATTCACTTTGGCCAAGCCCTCCCACCACCATTCTCTCATTAACTCCAATGAGCATTCAAGTTTATATGGTTTGGAGTTGGAAAATGTGCATAGAAATAATTATTCATTAAGAATACTTGCCTAATAATTGTCCACACAGTGTATAATTTCATCATCAACAGCTTTTGGTCTGTTGCAATCAATATTTCTAATTTTAATGTGTAAATTGCCTCTGCAAGCAAAGAGCAGAAACCTACTGGTGAACTGTTGTGTGAGTTGAAACTTTAAAGCAAGCTTCACCTTTAGCATTGCCCTAATTTTTAAAATAACGGGGCGGCTGTGGCTCAGGAGGTAGAGCCGGTTGCCCGTTAATCAGAAGGTGGGCGGTTCAATCCCCGGCTCCTTTAGGCTGCGTGTCCTTGGGCAAGATACTGAACCCTGAATAGGTTATACCTGGCTGTTCCACCTGTGTGTAAATGTTAGTTTTTGTTTGAGCACTTAGGCTCAGTGAGTGAATGGTGAATACAGATGTAGTGTAAAAGCACTTTGAGTGGTCAAAAAGACTAGAAAGGCGCTATGCAGAGCATTTACATTTTAATTTGTGATGCCATTTTTTTGGCATCAGATGTCAGTGGCAAAATCTGACTTAAAAAAAACACATACAAATCCTACTTTGCTAATGAAAGAAAACAATCCTTCTCGACTGTCGAGTTAGACCTTCACCTAGGGAAACAAAGTTCACTACTGAAAGTGGGTCACCTCTTGTAGCAGCTTATGCTGATCAGTTAAAAGGAGAGGAGAGGCCAGTGTTTTTCCCTCTTATGGCTGCAGTGATGTCATGGCTGCACTGCAGGGGCTCCTGCACTTCAGTGAGGGGCTCGCCCAGTACAAATTCAGTGTTTGGTTTCAACTTAAATTAACACTTAGACGAACAGAGGGATTTGGGCACTGATTCTTTCTTACAGGCTTTTTGTTTCACATTGGGACTGCTTCTTTGTCTCCCATTATGTGAGGTCCCAACAGTCAAATTGTACAGTAAGTTCCATGTGTATTGTTTATCTTTGACAAAAATTTCATGTGAAAATACATTTTGATCTATAAAGTATGAAAAACAGCCACATTTGTGACATCGCTACATTTTTTTCTCATCAACTCTAGCTATGCAAATACAAAGGCCAGGCCATTTTCATAAAATCAGTGATACACGCATATTAAATCCACACATCAGTTGTACGCACATATTCCTAATTGAAGGCGAAAAGGATTAATGAATGAATTACATGCTTTAGTAATCCCTGCTGGGCAATTCTGTTTTTGCTTTGCCCCTCTCCACAGGAAGGTCAGAGCACAGGGTCATCTGCAGAAAAGCACCCCGGGAGCTGATAGAGCGTCTTTCTAAAGGACAGTAAAGCAGAGTGGTTCCCTGCCAACATGTTAGGATTTAACCCTGGGTTCTTGTGTTGAAGGATGGTCTCTCTGAACATGAAACTGTCTCACCCTTTTCAAGCACTAAAGAGACCTGGACCAGGCAGGAATTAAAACTAAAATTGCTTAGAGGACCCTCTCATTAATGATAAACTGAAGCAAACCTTAACAAAATTCTGACTGCTGTTAGTATTAAAGCTGCAATCGGTAACAATTGGATATAGAATGTAAAACCATCCACATCTCTCTCTATGCTCCTCGTACCACTCTACTAAGCCCTGCCCAGCAAACCTATAAGCAGTTGGTGGTTGCCCTGTGAAGCTTTCCCAAAGTCCTTCCAATCCACAACTAGTCTTAAAGATACCACTGCTGTTGGCAAAGAATTGGTAGACAGTTTGTTCTTTGCTGCTGTTCGTTTTCTTAGACAATGTGTTTGCAAAACAGAGGCCACGAGCTGAAGATTTTGAGCTTGACTGAGTGAGAGCATGCGCGACTGCTCTCGGCTCTCCTGGTTGTTTTGTTCACGGAGCGGTGGATTCTTAAAGAATCACATTAGGAGCACTAGGAAGAGCCAGAAAGTTGTTTTTTTATTTTTTNNTTTTTTTATTTTTTTATTTTACAGATTATCTGTCACATGTACTGCTGTCAGGACATAGACTTAGCAAAGTTATTTTTAACAGAAATCCCTACTGCTGCTTTAATATTGCAGCAAATACAATAAGCCGTTACTCCTTTGCAAATGTTGCTGACTTTAATTGAACCTTCCTGCTGCACTGTCATTCAGCCAAGTTAAATGAGGCTTCCACCTCATTAAGGGAAGAATTGAACTCCAGGAAGTCTCATCTGCCCCCACACGGTTTTGGCCACCAGGTTTGTCCACAGGTTCCAGCATCATGTGTCTGTATCTGTTTCACCAGGCCAGGGAGCCCTACTTGCTGCCACACGGGGGAGAAGAAGAAGAAGAAGAAGAAGAAAAAAAAAAAGAAGAAGTGGCACGTAGTTTCTCCAAACTCCATCCCATTTGGGTCTGACTGAGAAAAGCTGGTCTTGCCAGGGTGTTGGTGAGAATGCATAATCAGCATCATGTAACACACATCCAACTCAATGTTTTTGCTTCCGTACTCCGCAAAGACTGACTTTAACTTCCTCCTCCTGATTTTTATCAACATCAACACAGACAAACTCAACTTACCTTTAACTTTTCTTCTTCAAATCTTTACTCTGTGAACCTACACATCTTCCTCTGCAATATTGTCTTATTCCATAATTATTTCTTTCCCTTTTTACTTATTTTTCACTTATCTGCTCATCACATTATTCTTTTTATTGTAGTAGAAGTAATATTGGTATAAATAACATCAGGTATTGTCTAACTCTTAAGCTATGACTCTAGCATGTATGAGCCTCTGCTCTCTGGCCCAGCTTCCTCTCAGCAGGTGTTTTGCTAGTTTAGAAATGTATGTTCCCACGCTGTACCGTTCCTGGCAAAACCCCACCCCAGGCAATCAAAAAAATGTGTCTGTTGTAAGCAGCACTGTAGCTTTTCCTCTCTCCTCTCACAGTTCCTGTTCTCAAAAAAATGGGCGAAGCCAAGCCTGCAGGCCAGAAGGAGAAACTTTTCAAGGTTTTCAAAATAAAAATTCAACTCTGAATGCACATGCAAGTGCACGCACTCAACAAATGAAGGCTTATTCTTCTCCTCACAAGGAACAGTGTCACGGTGCATGTTTTCTCCAACTGGGTAGCAGGTGTGCAGTGGTGCATCAGTTCAGTTTTGCTTTGGTTCTATAGCATAAAATCCCAGTTTTTCACACTTTTTACGCTCTTAAAAGACAATTTTGCATTTTGAGATTATTGCCCATTCACAATGTTTAGTATCAATAAAATAATTTATTTGCCCAATATATAGAGACATAGAAACTAAGAGTGTGAAGGTCAAAGTGATGAATTGGCATATACAGTAGTGTGTCTCTGACTTTTTATTTGGGAGAACATTTTTCGGCAGTATTTAGTCTGGTGATAAGTTTGCAAGTAAAACCCTCTTATTTACAGTGCGATGCCATGCAACAAACGTATATTATGTATATTATTTACATGTGCACACTTAGTTCTAGTACAGTAAAAAATGCATGGGTTTCAAGCATCAAGGATATCTTTATTATTCCATAGGGGCTGATTATTGTACAGTTAGCAGTCATCACATGACCATCAAGCAACCAGTTTATACATAGGCAATAAATACATACAACATGAATAAAATACACTAAGGTTTAAGATGCCACAGTTTAAACAAAATAAAATAAAATAATGATAAAAACAACAATAAAATAGAATCACATTGAAATATTTAAGTTTATATATTAAGTTTTAGTCTCTTTGTTCTGCATGTTGTCGTACTGTATCGACGGCGAGATGGAGGCAACTTGAACTCCTTAGACCAGTGTTTTTCTACTGCAACATTAAAACCTGCCAGTTTACTCCAATGCGACTGGACAAGACGTGTGTATCATTACTCTATTCTCTTAAATGTTTCTGCCAGCTTCTTGTGGTGCAGAACCATGCTGCCTTCACAGAAACGGGAAGTCAGAGCATCATCTATAAAACTTCACCCACATTGTGTTTACTGTGTAAACTCTGGAAAACGGACGCTCTCTTTCTTGGTATTACCCGTGGAAAATGTATTTCAGTGTATTTTAATCAAGTGGACCCACCTCGCGTTATTTGTCGCAGCCAGTACTGTATGTGATTGAGTGGTAACATAACCGGTGGAGTTTTGTGGTATAAAAATGTAACGTTAAAAACTGAGGCACAACTTTGCTCTGATGGGGAATTTGAACTGCACTTTATTGGAGGTGCTGAAGTTACCGTGTGTGAATATGTGGTGAGATTTCTGGCTGAAGTGTTGTTGATTAGTTTCATTTTCCACCTGAGCATCTCTTTGTGTCAGCCAGTTATGTGTCTGAAGAGGATACTCCCATATCAGCAGAGGAGTAATGTAATGCACAGCAGAGTATAGGGCAGGTAGACTAAAAATATTATGATATTATTCTCATTAAATTATGATAGCCTTGTAATATCACTTTTTTCTCCACTGAGAACACAGATAGAGATTCTAAACTTCTGAAACGGAGGCGCTATTAAAGTCCTGAAGTTTCCAACTGATTTAAAATGAATTAATTTATCAGTGAGGTGATAAAGTGCCACATGCATATTTAAAGAGGTTGCTTTCCCAAGCAAAGAAACAGTAAAAGAGGGAAGACTAAATCATGCCCCATGTGTGCTCACTTAGCAGGGATGATATTACATGAGAAAAGTTGATCTACAGGAGAACACATATTAAAAAGTAATACAGAATGCCTGAGAGCTGCACTGCAATATATTTGTGATATTTAGTCATATCACATTTTATACTTATAAATATATAAATACTAGAATGCAGGAAATTAAGTCTTTAATGCTCAAAATTTTCGGGGGGATCAACAACTGACCCCACTATTTACTAAGTGCCCCATCCAGTGTTGAAACTTAACCGATGATCTTGAATTTCAACAATGAATGAAATGAGCCTCTGGGTTCACTCACAGTTTCTGGGAGGAACATTCACTCAATAATTCAATACAAATTCTATTCACATGGCTTTTTTGTTCCCTAGGAAAGTACTAAATCTATTTGTCATTCAATAATGTGCTTTTTTGATAATAACTATAGTAACAACAACAATAATAATAGTACCCAAAAAATAATCAATAATACTCAGGGCAATTAGCCTTCATCTTATTTGATGGGGGAGGTAAGGGACTTATAATGAATAGGGGGACACACACCCAAAAAAGGCTGAACCACACAGACAGAGGGTGCCTAGGATTATATAAGTCCTAACCTTATTTAAATGTGAAAGGTCATTCAAAGGCGTCCCTGCGATTTTCCCGCATACTTTAACAATGCCTTGCAATCGATTTTTGTTAATAAATTTAAGTGACCCCGTACCAGCTGAATAAGAATTTAACTACATTCCTCAAAATGGATTTGTGTCCTCTCTGTCCCAAAATCAATCTGGGCTTTTTATTTATTGTAACCACTATTGTTTACCTAAATTAAGTTATTTTAGCTGTCTAACTAAACCTTTCACTGTGGTTTCCCATTAACCTATTTTTTGTCTAACCTCAACCAAGTTGTGTAGATACAACAATTATAACCTTTATCATGCTGCCACAGCCCAGTCCAGTATACACATAGACATTTGCAAGGAACATTAGGTACTGTATGCTTCTTCATTTTCTTTAATTTGTTAAATTATTTTAAATAACCATTATCCGGTTGTGTTGATGCAAAAAGCTGCACGTAAAAATATTTTTAAGTGGAAAAGTTGAGACAAAGAAATGAGGCAGCTTGCAGGTCGTTCCATGAAGTGAAGGCCTCAGTCAGGTTGTTGTGGCTCATATCTGCAGCAAAGAAAGTTCTGGCCAGAAGTGACATGTGGTGCTGTGGGAGGAAGGTTAAGGCTTCTGAAGCTGCTGTTTCGTTGTGCTGCTATTTCCCTTAAGATTTGTGGGGTATTTTTTTATATTTTTGCCTTTCCCATTTGATGTAGACAGAAAAGCCTGGAATAGAGAGTGAGGGATATAACATGCAACTAATGTCCAAGGGCAGACTCAGACTATCATCCACCTGGACATTGTAGCTGAGGTATCAGCTTTCTTAGTGCAGAACAAAACATTGCTAGAATCGGCCTTCACATAGACTTAGTCCATACCCCTAAGGCCACATGGTTTTGACCAATTATTAGGAAGCTGAGTCATCTGTTGTTAGCCTACAGCATATCCACAGTACACACACTATTCCCCTGTACAGGTTCTTCCAGAGGTTTGGGGAACTGTTTGTTTGGTTGAAAGTGACCACCAGACGGACCTTATCCAAACAATGTCGGGATGTTGACAACTTTTGTTATGTCCTTGATGAAACTTTGAGGTAAAATTTACTTTTCCTCACAGCTCCCAGTAGCTCTAAAATACACCCACAACACTTTACGGGCTAAAAATGTTCATTCTTTCTATATAATTTATATATATTGCTGAGAAAAAAAGATGCTTTTCTGTTTCAGGAGGCTGAATTCAGAAATGCTGCCAAAATGCTCTCATAACTGCTGGTAATTGCACTAAAATTGTTGTAATAGTGGAATACCAATACACATACAAATAAGAGACTATTGAGAGCTTGGATGTAAATGGATTAGAAGTGTCCTGAAATAACAATAAGCTGGACATTTTTGCTCCAAAAGTAATTGCCAAAAAGTGAGATTTTTAAGCCAGCAATCCCAACGCCTGTCAATCATCACCAAGGACATCACCGTTGTCCACAGGGTTCGTACCTGGAAGATCTGTGCCAAAAGAAATTAGTTTTTCAGTCACTTTTTTTTAGTCCACATACTGTGAAACTCACAAAGGAACAATGTGTGATAGTGTGAGTGCAGTCCTGTGCGTTGTGTTTTCATCGGGTTATTAAATGGCTTTGGAAGAATTTCTAATGGTGCTCTTAAGAGACTGGCATTTAAAGGCGATTAGTCAACTCATCAGAATAATAGTGGAGATATGTATCATAAGTGAATTCTAATAGTTTTAAAAGTTGTTAATAGAAGTAGCATTAGTGTGGTTGTTGACTAAAATGGCAATACTGATGGCTAAATGTACAACGAAGTGTGGAAATACTTTGACCAAAGTGTTGATAAGGTTGCAAACTACTTTGCTTGAAATATGTTACTTACAGCAGCTATAAGTTGCCATGGTTATGTGTTGATTTTTATATATTATTTCCCCATCATTCTTGTTAAATTGTTGCAGCCATAAAGCCATAATGACCTTAGAAAAGTGTTGTGGAGGTCATCACCACTGGAAAGAAATGGCTGTTGCTTTGTGCAAAGTTGAACTTTTTTTTTTTGCAAAAAGCTTGGTTAGCTTGACAAAATAATCTTACCACATGGTCCATTTAGTCACTGCTATGGAGCTCTCAATTGTATCCCACAATACAATGTGCCTCTGCAGATGTTTACAAATGCAAATTCTATTTGACCTGAACATTTCTTGAGCCTTTGATCTTGAGGTGGGTGGGACTACATTTTCGTGGATCCAGAAAGTTAAAGATTTAATCTACTCTAACTTGAAGCCAACATTGATGAGATGTTGTCAAAGTGCTCAGAGAAATTGTAACACCTACAATCCCATGACAACTGGGCAAACATCTGCTGAGAACAGCAACTTAATGGTGAGATTGCTCTGTCAACCACTGTTTCTAAGTGTAAAAGGATGAACATCTAATCTTAGCTTTTATGCCAACATGGTCGAGAAGTCCTTGAAGTGCTCAGAAAAATGGGCACACCTACAATTCCATAACATTGTTGTGACGGCTGCTGTTTCCTACTGTTTACTTCCAATCGCAATGGGATTGTGATGTTTTGCATACAAGAGGAACAACAGTATTGGATAAGGTCATGTACCATGTGTGAAACATTATAGTATTAACCTGGACTTTCCTCCAGACATATACAGTAGAAATCACTATACACCTTTCTTTCATGCTGGCGCCTGCCACATACTAAAGTTCCTGAAGCACTTACACAGAAAACTCATTTGACTAACAACCTTCTTTATCATTAAATTGACTACGCTGCAAGCTTTTGTCAGTCTTTTGATAGGCTACAGCTACAGCTGTTAATTTTATTTATCTATTATTAGATTTGTGTTAATTTGCCTGCATGTGCCTTGTGTGTCTGCTCACATCACACAAGGAAAGACAATGAATCTCGTCTGACTTGAACCCCATGGAAGCCTGATGTCCAGCTAGTTGGTAACTCTCTTCATTAGCTGGAGATGACTTTAAAATGCCCATGCCTGTGCTTTGTGGCTGCTGATCAAACTTCCTTCAAACTGTTGCTGGTAGATTACCATCCTAACAACTACCGTCTCTTATCAAACATAGTTCCTTGCCGTTAATTCATCATATACTCTCCATGGATGCCCCCCGCCTGAGTCGCCATGCATGTAATAAAGATTGTGTCACTCCGTGGCTTGATACGGTTGTCTGAGTCTATCAAGGTCCAGGTTCCCTGGGGAGAAATGAGAAAGGACTGCAGAAGAAGATCTATAGAAGCCGGGCAAAATGAGATTGAGAGCTCTTTTTCCTTTTTATGTCTTGATATTTTGAACTGATGTTCCACTTATAATAGTATAATGACATAAGCGCTACAAATTCACAGGCATTTGGAGATAAGTGAAGGGAGTCATTGAGGCGATTTTAGGCATGATTATTATAAATTAGGATTCTTGTGTGGGCACATTTTTGCAAGGTTGGATCTCTTCATTTTAAACCCCATAAATATATTCAAATTAAAAGCTGCTATTAAGGTTAAAAAAGGATGGGAGGAAGGCTGATAACACTTACAAAACCTGCACCGCTGATAGATCTACATACAAGCAGATAGTTTTTATGTGCTTGACCCCCTCGTTTCGCCATACGCCCACAAAATCCACTCTGAGACAAAGTTGTTTGCCCCGAGGTTACTTGCCTCATTGGCTACAGGCTAATAGCACTGACCTCAGCCACAATGAAAGCCTTTAAGTGCCTTGTACTTTCCTAACTCAAATGCTTCACAGACCTCCTCCTTGACACCCGTTTGCCTCGAATGAGCATAATACAGTCAGCACTGGCCTAAACTTTGTTGAACTTTATCCACTCACCCTCAACCTTTTCCAAACCGTGGAAAAAGAGGCATAATGTGTTGTACAGCTGGAGAGAATGATAACACCGACGATAACAGGGATTTAAATGACAACAAAGAAAATAAGAGAGTGACGATGAGGAGAGCAGCATCAGGTTGTTCAAATTATTTTAAAAAAGCTGTCAAAGCAAAGGATGACAGATCAGTAAAAATATCTGGTAGCTGTTTTGCATTATGGTCTACTGGGGCAGCTGTCGGGAGAGAAATGGGTACTTCGAAGATGGATTTCTCCCTACAAGAATTTTGGTGCAAAGTCTAGAAAGACGCCCTTACTCTTTATTCAGATGAATTGATGTCAAAGCATGCTATTTATCTTTGATGTTTGAGAAAGCTGAAGGTTTTATTTCTGCCTTAAACTTCAGTTACATGCCTGAAATGGCCTGATGTGATGTCATGTTGTCCACAGCTGAAAGAAAATAATAAGAGAAGCGCATCACCAATCAACAAATGGCACCCTTAAAAGCTCCCGGGAAAAGGTCCACTCAGGTCCATAAACAACAGAGGCGTGGCCTAGAGTCATGAATTTGATGAGACTTTCCTGGACGAAATATATATGTAACTTGACATTTTCTTTAACAGCAATGACTCCAGATTTCATTTGGACTCTCGTCTTTTTGGCTGGATAGACCTGATATCCTCCCCAAGCCCAATAATAAAGAATGATGTTATTGAAAAATATGCAACAACTCAACTCCTGTCAATGGATATATTTGAATAAAAATGAAATTACATTCACATAAATGTTCCCAAACATTAGAAAGGATTTCACACCGTCGAGCATCAAGTCCTGCTGTTGGAAATTAGCAGAGGTGTTAAGCGACCTGAAACAATTAGAAAACATCAATACTGCTGCCGTGACATATCATCAGAGGAGCGTCTAACTGTGAGAGAAATAAAGGAGGAATGGTGTGACATGAATTTAGTTTCTAAAAAAACCCAAACCAAAACAAAGCAGTCCGTGACCTAGATGGATGGCGGTCAAGGGGATGTGACAGGCGTGAGTTGGACGAGAGAATATTATGCGGTTGGGGATGTTACACTGTGACCTGCATAAAGATCCCAAGACAGCTGAGTGAGAGACTTCATAGAAACCTCTGAACTGTTTAAGTGGCAATGCAAAAATAGCCTATTAAATTGTTTTAAAAATGCAGTCTAACCTCTTCGCAAATGAACAGAATAAGTTCATTTTATTTTTTTAGCTGTCATTTTGGTTAATTTAGTGTTTTCCCCCTGTGGATCACTTTGACTTCTCTAAGAGACAGTTCTCAGTATTTCTCTGTTTTGTACCAGAGGCTCTTGAAAGGAGGCCCTATGACTTTGTCCCACCTCTGACAAACAGTCGACTTGTCTAGTTAACATATAAATATGAGTCAATTCTTGCATATGGGATCCTACCTGTATGATGTGCTACTGTGACCACAGGCATGTCACAGGAAAAAACATCCTTTGTTGCATCACAAAGGGCAAAGGGTTAGCGACAATGTGAGTTGGCTAAACTATTTTAGACTCTGTTCTATTGTGAACTATAGAACAAAAAAAACTAAAGGGAGATTCTTCCTGCTGAAATCCATCACACAGCTCCTTCAATGTCAAAATCCTGCTAAAGATGGTGTTTCTTTAAAGTATGACCGTAACAATAACAATGTACATCAGGGATTTGCAACATAATACTATAGAATATATTGTACCTACTTGGACTGTCGACGTTTTCCGGATAGTGACAGTAAAAATATTACTTTCCATTCCAACAGCTTTCATTTTTCATGAGAAGCTTGCTGCTGCTTCGTTAGTACAAGAGGCAGCGGAGTACATAGACAGCACTCTCAAAGACTTTAGGCAGCTGGCGTTTCGGAGAGAAATTGCAAAACTGTCTCTTCACTCTTTTCATTATCTAACATCATGATGAACTGAGAGTACCCAAGGGAAGTAGCAACAGATATAGCAGCGAGTATCAATAATTCATGCGTTCATATATTGAACAAATACGAGCTCACTATTGTCAGGCAGTTAGATGTAATGTTACTTGAATGGAGAGGAAAGAGCCAGAAGCAATCTCAAATGGCCCAGTGATCGTTATTCATCGTTATTCATCGGTGGTTAATTGCGCTAATTCTGTAAAGGCTAAGATATGCCTCTGCAGACCAATGAAATTAATGTGTGGAGGAATAGGTCCTCTGTTGTTTAAGAAATTAATTACAAACGTTTAATGAAAAGGAAATGTTCCCATTTGCATTTTCACGGCTTGAATATCCAATGACTCTCATGTTGATGTAGATTGACGGGGCTTTTTTTTTTTCCTACTTTGACCACACGCTAATGGGAATTGCCTTTTAACTGACATATTTAGATAAAGTCTTTAAGTCTTTCTCATTGATTTTGGACGGCGCCTTTTAATAGCACTTACCCGTAATTTTCATCATTTTGCCTCCCATATTCTCAGCCATGCACCTCTAACATCGCCGCAGTGCTCGTGCCATTGTTCAGTAATGCTTCCATCCTGCAGCGCTTGGACATGTCCACTTCTTTTTTGAACCCAGAGGGCAACGCGCCTGGAGATGAAAAACCATTTCCAAGTATCCAGGACATTCCAATGATGCCACAAATTTATGAAGATGTTGTTTTGCGATCTGTTGTGACCCTAAGATGATGGCAAAAATACCCCGAGGACACCTTGTAATGGATTGCACGATATGTCCGGAGACACACGCAACATCAGTCACTACACGGGAGGGAAACGAGATGGGGGTGTGAGGGCTCTCATTTTGATTAGTACCTCATTCCGTCGCTTATTTCGTTCAAGGCCTGAGGTCTAAGTTTTGAAAGCGTGGGACCTTCAATGATCTTCAGCAGTTTGTTTTTAACAAGCAATGACAAACAACATCCTCTACTTCCACCCTACCCTGCTCTCCCACTCTCCAGGCTTTTATCTTTGCTCAGCCTTTGAACCAAGCCTTAAGGAAGCCGCGTTGAAATAGATATGGCCCTGAGGAAGCCAGACTCCAGAGAGAATACCCTCTAATTTCTGGTGTGTCTTTTGCACAAGACAGCCGAGTGGCAATAGGAAAGGGAAAACACTGTTACATCTCTGCCTATTAATGCCTTTCCAGTTTTGCAATCTGGACTGTAGATGGTTTTCATTTTCAGTTTATTAAGTTCAGCCAAAATATGAAACTCTGCTGTGAGTATTTTCATTTAATGCTACTTCTTGTTGCAAGTTTCTTTTCAGATTAAGATTTCACATGATGCACATATGATACATTTATGAAATGCTGTGCATTGTTAAAGATTAAACCAGGCAGCTTTTTCACTTTTACGGAAAAGCAGCATCTCTTTAAGGCCCCTTGTTTCATTTCAGATGTTTATAAGTTGTTAGTTTGACAAAATAGCAATTTCCCCTCGAAACATTTCATATGGTTTCATTTTAAAATGATCCAATATTTCACAAAAAAGCAAAGATTAAAGAAAAGTCCAAATTCTGAGTACACATTTGTGTAGCTCAAGTTATTTTTTTCTTCTGTTCTACCCCATAAACCATCTTACAACTCATAGATTTACTTTGTGATGTAACTGTATGTGAAGTAGTTAAAACCAGCCACCCTCAGCCAGCTACAACAATAAAATGCTGCTCACACGTCCATATCCAATCCACTGAAGAATCTAACAGTAATAACATTTTTCAGAGAACTTTGGTTCTTAGTGCATTTTGCTGATAATACATCTGTACTTTTACTCAAGTGGAATTTAGAAATTTAAGTGTATAAGTTTAAGTCAAAACTGCAACTAATTCCCAGTGGGCAAACTTTGAAT
>JAPMOB010251868.1:0-20316 GCA_029875015.1 Lepomis gibbosus
CAACTAGGTTTCTCCCGTAACATCCGTGTCCTAAAATCCCACAATGCCTGATCGGCTGACGTCACGATCCCATTCTCTATAGTCTATCACCACCCCGTTTTAACAACTAAGCAACTTTGAGCACAAAATTAAGCTATTTGTCAAAAAATATTTGGCGAACTATGTGGGTAATCAACATTATAAGGAAGTGACTCAGAAAAATATGAAATATCATAGAAATATCAAAATACACTGGAGGGGGGCTTTAAATGGCTCTGACCACCACATGAACACAGGGCCCCTCAGCTTTACTGCATCACTGAACATGGTGTGTTTATTTTCCACCTAAGGCATTAATAGACCTAAAAAAAATACAACTACTTTAAATTGCATTGGATTGTGCAAGTAAAGTTTGTCAGTTAACGTTAATTAGCTAAAGTGGCTAAGGTGACCACCGTGGTTGGCTAATTAATTTAATTTACCTTTCCAACAGGGCTTCCTCCTCAGGTGGAGAAGTTTTCATTTTAGGGAAATCGGTTGCCTGTTGTCCTGGGCATCTGAGATACAAATAAAAGAAAATAATATGCTACGGAAATGTAAAGAAAACTTTTGTGTGGCAGAAATGTAACTTGTTAGCTAGCACCGTGGAAGCCCGGGTGCTAGCCGCCCTCTCACCTGCGATCATTCTTGCTAACCGAGCTGGGTGCTGCCTTTGGCGGCTTCTTTCTCCTCTTGCTGCGTTTCTGCCTTTTACCCGGACCCGGTTTCTTTCTATCACGACCCGGCTCTGGTCTACCTGGAGCCGGCTGTCCGGATGTCCTCTTTAAACCCTCCAAAAGACTACTAATAAACTGGCCTCGTCCAGCCGCCATTACGGACTTCTAAGATGCCGCCAATCGCGGTCAAGACACGATTTCCGGTCAGCTCTGTTTTTCACGATAAAAGCATCAGTGGACGGTCAAAAGCGCAGCTAAACCGCTAGGTGGCAGTAGGTGTTTGTCTAAATGACATTAAGTTTCAATTGTATTTAATTGTCTTTATCACTAATTTAGTTCCTTAATGTATTCCATTAAATTAAGATTAACCCTTAAATGTTTGCAAAGTATATGCATGACCCCTGACATGTAAAATTCATCAGTCAGGAAGATTAAAAAAAACAGAAATTCAACTTTTTCTCCATTTCATACATTGCAGCTGAAAAAGCTCTCAGTTCAGCTTCAGCCTGTGTATAATCAAAACAATCAAAAGATACCCTTGATTGAAAAACGTTTGATACAGCAGATTAGTGTGTCATCTCATTCAATCGGGGTTCTCTGCTCCCATCAGCAGTTTCACCTCCCTAATAACTGCTGCACCAGGTGTTTTTATTCCTGTAATATGGCCCATTTCTAGCTGAACATGTGATGGGGTGGACCCTCAGTTTATGGCTGCTTTTCGACACTTCTCTTGATGGTTTTGATTACAGCAACAGTGATTTACTTTATATTTATTGTTGTTTTTATACATGGTATATGCACACTAATGTTCGATTTTTTTATATTGCAGGCCTACGTTTTTGTATTTATAATTCATTGACTACACTCACTCAAGTAGACTTGCCTCTCCGGGACATTTAAATTCTACTGTACTCTACTTTAGCCATTCTAAGAATCAGATTGACTTTCGATAACGGCTCGTCTGAGGCGTTTGGAGTTCACAGAAACACAGAAACTACATGTAGTACACTTGTACAAACAATGCACACATATCTACACACAATGTATACATATCTACATTTTACGTCTATTTATTTTATATCTATTTAGATTTTATTATTTGTTTGGCACCTTTCATTCATAAAATGCAGCTTTATATTCACAAGCTTAAATGCGTAACAAATAAATAAAGCAGACGATACATTTGCATGCACATACGCCACATGCACAAAACACATGTATTAAAACAGGAAGAAGGTAGCAGACAGGGCTATAAAGAAAGTCATAGATAAAAGTGTGCTTGGTCAGTTAAAAGCAAAAGCATAAAAGTGTGTTAAAGCTTAAAGTGCTTCATAAATCTATCTAGAGAATTAGACAGAGAAGAAGGTGCTATTAAGTACTTTAAAAAAACAAAACAAGCAAAACAACTTTAAAATCAGTTCCACATGTATGTAAGAAAATTACATCAATAGTGCAATCTTTAAAATATAGGAAAAATAGAATATTAGAATAAAATAAATTAAAATGTAATATAAATATGAAATAAAAACAGAAGTAGACTGAGGTTGTGTGATAATTTAATAAATGCAACATATCACAAAGCTTGTCCAGTTTGGCAGCCTAACAAACAATAACACAGTGCGTAAGTGATGATGTCCTCTTCCAGGAAACACTAGAGGTGAAGAACATCACTCGGCTCTGAGACACCTTCCTGTTCTCACCTCGGTCATCCTCAGTGGATTAAAAATACTTTCCCTCAAACTTCTTCTGGCTAACGTGGTGAGTATGATTGCTTTTACCTTTACTTAGTTTAATTGGTACTGCAGTGTAAAACTTGCTACACACTTACCAGCACTTGGGGTGTAAAGCTCTGGATGATGCTGGTAGGTTGAAGTAGTTCTTTTCATCAAACTGGTTTTTCCAAAGTCAGTGAACTCAGTTCAATTCACTTCCATCGAGGGCGAGCCAACACAATATCCACCCAGAAAATACAAACAGTGAAAGTAGCAGTAGTACAGAAAATTAATAATTGTACTGATAATTATATTTATACTAATGATATGTGTGCAACAATGCGTCAGTGTGTTGTAACAGGGGTCGCCTGTAACTCACAGAGACACATCACCAAACTCTGAATCTTCATAGAGATTTTTAGCCTCTTTTGGCTCCTAGTTTTGGTTTTGCAGCACATTTACTGTCTGGTCTGGTTCTGCCTAATGCCTGGAGCACACCAGAGGGTTTTCATATCTCAGCCGATTTGATGAACGACACAGTTCAATCCAGACGCAGGACCACACACTTGGCATACTAAATGGTTTCATGGTGGCGGTTCCGGGGACTTGGGATCTCACAGAATCTCGTACGATCAAACGTGACCTGAGACATAAATAAAAACATGGAGGCAGACCGTCGTCGTCAGCTTGTTGCACTTGTGTGTGCTGTGTTTTGCAAAAACAAGAAAGAGAATCGAACTGTGGATGAACTCGAGGCTGAGAAGACGGAATCAGCAGGTTTATACATTTTATGGTGCGAGGAATTATACAACACGCTGGTGACGCTTCCCGCACAGCTCACTCTCATTGGCTGTTGCGGGTTTCTGATTGGTGGCTTCCCGATTCAAAATCAGAAGGTGTCCAATCCAGTCAGCGACTTTAAGATTATGTCTGTAGACCCCTCACATCCAGTTTTAGGCAGCTAACATTAGCTATGATAGCTTCTACAGCGTTAGCATGTTTGTTAAGCTACTTTAATGAGATAAAGCTAAAGATAAAAAAAAAAACAAAGCTGTACTCCACATGTTCTGCAGTCAACACAGTTAGAAACTAGCTGGTGAACATAAAGGAGCATTTAGCAGCTAAAGAGCTAAACATTTCCCTCAGGAGCTGGTGGAGACCAAAACAGAGCTGAAAGAGAGAGAAGACTGGACACACATTCATCAGGTGGACACAGACACGACTCTAATGGAATGATGACGTTAATCTGTGTCTGCTGGATGTTCAAATAGGCAGCTGTTTGTTAACACATTCAACATATCAACTTAACACTGTGAAACAACAGGTGCATTCAAGATGACTGTGGCTGACATTCATCGACGTGATAGTCAAACGCACCTGATGTCAGATGTGGTGGTTTCAACTTGTTGTGCTGCCAAAGATTTTTGGAGTTTTATTTAATTCTTAAATTTACATGTCACAGCAGACTGTAGAGGCTGGAAATAGACAAGGAACAATTACAAATGAAGAAATAAAAAAATAATAGATTAATTTAATTTAAATCAACTGTTTACATTACAGATATTTCTGCCAATATATATTGTAAAAATAATGGGTCCAGTAGTACAACTACTAATTGTGATTGTTAATTAATCACTATAGTGTCATAGTGAAGCAGAAATATATGTGTATATTTAAATATAGTATACAATATGCCTCAGATGTATGAAAATACATACTGCAATTTTATACAAAACATACACTATACACGCAATATGATAGAAAAAGAAAATCAAAATTGTTATTAGTGTGTACAGGAATATAAACAACCAAAATTATAATATATAATGTAATTTAATTAAATACCGTAGTGCTACTACAACTTTTAGGCTACTGCTATTATTGGCAGTATTTACAGTTCTATTTCTATTTGAGGAAGATGCATTTAGGGAACTGTGTGAGAATGTAAAATTCTTATGAGACTAATAATATTTTAAAATTTTATTTTAGTGATAAAGGTGAGTGAGTGAGGAGGAAGAACATAGGAGGAAGTCAATGTTGTTTTTATTAAGAAGATTCATTTACATTTTAAAAGCGTACAGAACACGACATTAATACTTCTCAGTTTGTAAGCAAGGCACACAAATAGAAAATTAACTTGATAAATACATAAATTTAAATTTAAAAGGATGGAAAATAAATGAATATAGATAAAAGAGGGGGGGGAAATGAAGGTTAGGAGGAAGTCAATGTTAAAAACAGTTCATTTAAGGACGAGGAAGAGTTATCCTGCAGAGTGGAGGAGTTAGTGGACAGAGGCAGGGCCGTTAGGAGGAGCAGGGGGGAGGAAGAGGAGGAGCTGCAGATGGAGGAAGAGGAGGCGTCCTGTGTGCCTGTGTCCAGAGGAGAGGAGCGGCCGCCATGTTAACCAAGAAGCCCGGAACCTCGGTCCTCCCGACGGGTGAGCACAGCCTCTGTAGCCGGCCAGAGGGCGCCTGAGCCCGGCCACTGTGGCGGCGACGCACCGCTGATTCCACTCCTCCGATTACCACTTTTTAATCCAAGTAAATTAAACCGTAAAAGAGTCAGAAACGGAGGAAAACACTTAACTAAAAGGGAAGGGCTTGAATCTCTGCTAGCTAGAAACCGACTCGCCTTTCTTCCTCTGCTCACTTAATTATCTGTAACGTTAATCTTATTTAAAACAAACAAAAAGGGGTGGAGGAGGGGGGAGACAAGAGGAGAAGCTGAGGTTTGAATGTGTAAAAGTAAGCAGGTTTTTAAAGAAAAACAAACAAAAAGAAAGCTGCTCCAGACGGCTTCCTCCTCTTACTGTCAGGTTTATTTTTAGCTAGCGTTAGCTAACCAGCAGCAGATGAGAGGTGACAGCAGCAGCAGAAACATGTTCCCCAGTGTGTTTCCCTGCTGTTTACTGCCTCTTTATGTCTGATTAACAGCCTTTGTAACAACACCGCGGCTGTGTTTGGAGCCTGTAAGATATTTCCCCGTGTCTTTTGGCTTTGGGTTTGTGTAACGGTTCATGTTAGAAAAGGTATTTTGCTGCCGGTTAGTTTGTGTTTGTGTGTTTTCGGTTGCTGGGTGATTTTTGGCCTCCAGCTCGCGGCACAAAAAGCATCGGTTCAGTTCAGTCAGAGGTCAGTTGGCTTCTCTTGTGTGATTTAACGCCAGTATTATGTATTTTTGAAACAGCTGTCACCTGTAAAATGTTAAACAATCAAACGCTTTATCTCATTAAAGTAGCTTAACAAACATGCTAACGCTGTAGCAGCTATCATAGCTAATGTTAGCTGCCTGAATCTGTTTTTCATTGTTTTGCTGCTTCACAAACTGTTAATGTCTACATTTAAACCTTAGGAAGACATTTACTTTGTCCTTTTTCTATATTTACAGAATCATAATTTGAATGTAAATATGTACTGTGGTTGGTAACTAGTGTGTTGGCATGGTCAGTATTATTGGCCAGTTTTAAAGCTTATTGGTATCAGCATATATGTTTTCCAACAAATATTAAATGCAGTGCAAGTATATGTTTGAGATAATTTAAGTAAGAGTGGTGTTGTTTGTCCACCAGAGAGCACTATTTACCTTTATTTTTCTATGATAAATTGTCAGAGTTGATAGACTACATACTAAGGTTCAGTTCTGGAATAATCAAATTTAAGGTAAGCTTTACAAAACTGATATATCAGGAACCGGTTGCACCAACAGAGTAAAAGGCTTGTAGAGAATTTTAACTTTCAAATATTTCGAGCTGTAGTTCCTATAATAGTTATAATATACATGTCTGTATCCGTAAAGCTGGGCATACACAGTACGATGTGAGCGTGTTTACGATTTTTTGATTCAAATTACTTATTTTAGAGTTGGGCTGACTTTCAGCTTTGTCTGGTGAACGGTGTTTTAAAGTGCCACAGAGATGCGATGCTAGAAATCAAGTTAACAATTTATACAGTAAAATGTCTCATAAAGATTGCTCATCAACATCTTGTAAAACCTCTGTTTTAAACGGCGGCCTGGTTGTGAAGGGAACAAGGAAAAGGGGCATTAGACACCGTCTGGGGCAGCATTTTTACCTGTTCTGAACACAGCTTATGTGTAATAACAGGAGGTACTATAGACTCAAATATAAACTAACCCAGTGGGTGTAGCTGGTGTTCTTAGCAACTTTTTAAAGATCATTTGGGGACATTCATTGTAGCAACAGTAGGGAATCAGACAGGAAATTTTAAAGTATGTGAAAAGACTCTGCTATGATTAATATTTTGGTAAACATTGTTCTTCCATGTAAAAAGAGCTGGGAGCGCATCTACTCTGTCCCTCTCATTGAGATATTCTGGATGTATGAACCCATCATGCTGCTTGCTTGGTTGACCGGTGAAAGAAATGGCTTTTGTTAAAGGAAAGATTGGAGATTCAGCCACAGCCTACGTGTTTGAGCCTCAGATGAGGACTTTGTTGTGAACTAAAATCGGCGACTAGCACATGCATCAGAGTGCAAAGTGTAGTTAGCATCTTTTATTTGTTTATGTTGATTGTTAGCTTGTGGCTGGCAGCGGCTGACACAGCGTTAGTGGTTGTGAAACAGACAGTAATACCTGAGACGATGTTACAGTGTGTTCACATTGTTGTGGAATGAAGCTCCAGGGTTGGGTTTACTGTCAAAACTTTCAATATGCTGGTGGAAACTCTCCACTCTGCAGGTTTCAGATTTCTTTCCCAGTAGCATTTGCTAGACAGCGATTAGATTTTTCGAATTTGTTCTGTACCAAATCTAGCTTGCCCTGGCGTGTGTTGGAAACTCCTGTAAGTGCAATACATCTTCCTCTTCAGCAGAGGAATGTGAGAACACCTGTCTAGTGACAAACTTTGCAGAGATACAAGTAGGTAAAGTCATGGTCTGGCATATTAGGGGACATAATTGATAACAAACATAACAAATTTTGGAGTAGAGGTTATCTTTTAAGGGCAAAGAAATAAGTGGATGTCATATACTGAAATAATTATAGGGTACATTATGGTTTGGTGGTATTGGTCTTTAACTTCTAGGACAACATGACGACCCTGTCTTATCAGCTTTCAAGGTGGATTAAAGCTTACTGTGGCTTCTTTCTTGCTCACCAACTGGAGTGCTTCTCAGTCGTAGATCAGGACTGTACCCCTAAGACTGGCCTGTTAGCCTGCACACAGTGTTTGTTGTAATCTAATGTACGTTTTTATTCCAGTAGCCATAGTGCCTCTGCTAGCCTGTTGTTACCCCGAAATCTAATGTGAATGTTTATGTAGTTTTTTGCACCAATGTAGTTTATTCTGATATAAACACCAGCTATTCAAAGGTTAGGTCAAAGGTTCTCAAGTAGCCATGTGATCACCGCTAGCCCACTGCTAGCCTGATGCTTGGGAATCGGTATTGTTGTAGTTTGGTAACGTGTTATTGTGACGCTAGCACAGCATGCTTAAAGTGTTTGCTCAGCATGGTCTGTGTTTATAGACACATGTAGTTACAGACAACAGCTGTGACATTAAAGTAGCTCGGAGATTATCAATTATAAGTGTACAGACTCGATTTGTAGATAGACATTGTCACTGTTAGCTCACTGTTAGCTTGCTTTACTGTGAATTGTTAATATTCCAGTTGTATTAATTCATAGACAATAATGATCATTATTATTTAATGTCCATTATTGCTGGTATTGGCTTTGTCTTAGCATGTATTAAGGATGAAACGATTTCCTGACAGTTATTATTACCGTGCACATTTTACTAACCATGATAACCGCGCTATTATAAACTCATGGCAAATACTGTCCAGCGTCAACCAAAGTTAGCGACAGTCTCCCAGAAGCAGGAGCGCATGCGCAGTATGCAGCGTGGGTTTGTTTGGGTCAATGACAACACGGCAGAAGACAACGCTGCGGAGTCACTCTGAAGTCTGGTCGTATTTTCGTTTTAATGAGAGCTCTGAGGGAAACTTGACACGTTACGCAGTTTAGTCAACCAACCAGCATTTCTTGCTCATTTTAGCATTTCCAGCAGCAATCAAATAAGTTGTAAAAGTGGGTGGTGATGGTGCAGAGGATAAGATATATGCCTTTGGTGTGAGAGACCTGGGTTCAATTCCCCACTGTGACACATCCACTATTGTGTCCCAGAGCAAGACACTTACCCCCTCATTGCTCCAGAGGCGTGCGACCTCTCACATGTAAAGCAATTGTAAGTCGCTTTGGATAAAAGCGTCAGCTAAATGAATAAATGTTAAAGAGTCAGAAAAGGAGAAACACTGCAGACTGCTCTGTATTTACGTCAGATGTTTGGCTCATTGCAGTAACTATCTCTGTCTTCTAAAGAATTATTGGTTTTAATGTAATTCTGCATGGGTTGCATTGCATTAGCTATATAATATATTATATAAAATATAGACAATGCACATTTAGATGGTTTTTCTATTTTTACAAAGGCTGTTATTTTAATGTTTATGCAAACAAAATTGTATTTGTGGTTTTGAATTTAAAACTTAAATGGTTTCAGGTGGTGTGTCAGCACATTTTTACAATACTGTGATAATTTATAACAGATAACCGTGATCATTTTGGTCACTATAATCATGATATGAGATTTTCATCCATAGCATGTTTGATTGTGATTTATTAAAGTCTATACCATAGGGATGGCAAATAAGTCAGGCATCGGGGCAAATTTTTTTGAAGCCGTTAGATGGCGGGCCAGAACAAAGTCAAATTATTTCAAATTCTTGGATCACTTCTGTCGGTACTGTGTGGGACTCCAGGTGGGAGGGTTGTATGATAGATCCCAATTTCATAAAGCCAGAAACTCTTCTGAATGTCCCTCAGAACCTTTCATAGTGAAGCATTGCTGCAAAAATGTTCTGGCGCTTCTCGCTTAAGAGGAAGTGATTACGTGAATAACTGTAGCTGTAACAGCCGTTATCAATTTATAGATTTTATTTGTTATTTTTGTGATATCAAAGCAATCTGGCCGCCTATTGCCAACCACTGCTATACCACCATCAAGGTTATATTAGGGTTATTTTTGATCCTGTTTTTCAGGGGCAGATTTTACATAAAGAGAATTACACTTGTAAAAGCTTGTTTTTGTAGCGCTGAAGGCTGTTTGAACTTCCTTCTCAGCAGGTAGCAGGCTTTTCAAACCACTCTGTATCTGTATCTCCGTCTTTCATCCCTCTATTTACCACATGTATTCACCATGTTGGTGGTTTATTAGCAGCTCATTAGTGGTTTGGATTTGTAGCCAGCGTTTCCTCCTGTGGGCTGTGTGGTGACAGTTTGTGCTGATTCAGGCTGCGTTTTTTAGTTTTGTTCCATTTTTGTCTCCCAGTTTTCATATTTTACACCGTATTGTCAATATGCACTTATATTAACAATACATGGTGAGGGTTGACAACTAACAATCAATCAATCTGGACTATTAGCTCAGAACAATAATATTCCAGTGTTCTTACAGTAAGAATGAGCCAACGTTGGGAAATATTAAATATATTTTCTGCATTTACATCCCTTAATGCAAGTTGTCTAAACTAAAAAGTAACGGAAGTAAAATTATCTGTGTATTTTAAGTTTGGATCAATTAATGAAACAATTAATTGAAACAATTAATCTATAAATTGCCAACTATTAAATTAATCAGCAACATATAATCTGACTGAGTAATTCTCTGATTCCAGCTTCTGAAATAGGAATATTTTCTGGTTCCTTTACTCCTTTAGTAAACTGAATATCCTGGGTATGTACTCAAAACAAGACATTTGAGTATGTCATCTTGGGCTCTGAGAAAAACGGATGAATATTTTTCACCATTTTCTGATCGTTTAAGGACCCAAAGAACTAATCAATTAATCATGAAAATGGTCGATCGTTAATTGATAATGGAAATAATCGTTAGTTGCAGCCCTAGTTACAAATATGCAGTTTTAATAGTTTTTCAATAGTTGCATTTCAACATGCTGTTTGAAACTACAGTATAGCATAAAACTAACCTTTATACATGTGCGAGTATATAGAGCTTTCATTGTCTATTTGATAATCGAAGGTAAAAGTTTTCTGTTTATGTTTATGATAGTAAACTGACTGTCTTGTGTCTAATGTCACCTTGGGCTTTGGGAAATTGTGACGGATATTCCTTTCACCATAGTCTGATATTTTATAGCTGCGTCCCCACATGCATGCTGGCAGACACGCAGGTCGCAAACTAGAATCGAGAACCTGTTTTTGTCTACCTTTGTGTGAAATCAAGGACTCGTTTTAAAACCAGTAAGAATGAATTGATGGTAAATCCGCTGTTATCACTGTGAACGGTCAATGCTGCTATTGAAAAGGTATTTCAGACACTGTTTGACCTCACACACTTTACTTGAAGCATTCTGATGCCTTAAGAATGAACCTTTAGACTTTTAATTATACTAAATGTAGTTTTTACAGTGGAAACGCAATACAAACTCAAGGGGTTAGAACTGCTGATAGATTTCAGCTTGAAATCTAAAAGAAACTCCGAGTCATCCACAGTGTCTCGTGAGAAAAGTGGCGTTTTCTCTAATTTCCAGATCACTTTCTAAACTTTGTAGTTTTTGTGGCCTGCAGCTCCGTTGGTTCCTGACCTCAGTGCATCTGTGCGGTCACATTGCTTGCAGATTTTCCCACTCGCCCCGTCGAGCAGCATGCCGGGCGTGCTCGCCGGCGCTCTGGCATCTCCAGCTCGGTGTCAAGTTCACATTCAGCACGCCGCTTTTCCACTCTGCTAGCATGCATCTGTCAGGCTCGCAGCGAGGAACACTGTATGTGCCGTCCAGTATAGATCACACATTACACCATCAGTATGTACAGTACAGGCAGAGTACACCGTATACTGTGGAGCTGACAGAGGGCGGAGAGGAAACCTCCACCGACAGTTTGAATTTGAGCCTAATCAATATCAACACGTTTGTGATTAGCAAATATAAGCTGAAATATTGTTATATTGGTCCATCTGTAGTTTGAATTAACTTTGTGTATGTTTTTGTTTGGTTGTATATTTTGCATACTGCGCTGTGATGTGTTTACGTTACGTTTTAGGGGTAGACAGTATATATCAGAGATGTTATTCTATTAGTTGTGGTTGTGACAGAAAGTTGAATTTCTTGTGTGCAGGTGTCTGAACAGACGAGAGCTGCTCTACGTTCCTTTTTAATATCAATGGTTAATAGACTGTACTTGCTAAACTACAACTAAACACTGTTACTGACTGCTTCATCATAATTTTCACACAATTTTCACATTGATGTGATTTGAAAAGGTACCTTGACGCGTCAGGTATTTGCTGAATGAGCCACAAACACATATACAATATGATATTTTCTACAAACTGTTTCTTTATTATTTTCCAATGAATTGTATTTATTTTGCCCACTGGTTTGAACATAGTTTAAATGTCTTCTAAAGACTTATTGGTTTTCACATAATTCTGCATGGGTTCATTGCATTACGTATATAATATAAAACGTGTGTAGATATATGTAGTTTAAATGCAAAAATCCTAAATCACACATTTGCCTTAAAGGGCTTTCCTTACCTTCCACACAACTGAAAGAAAGTCAATCACTTGAAAGAGAAAATGTTTGAAGTAGGGCTGCAAGTGGTGATCTTTTTCATTCTCAATTAATCAGTCTGACAGTTATTTCTTAAGTAAAATAATAATAAATAATTAATGAAAACTGTCGGTCACAGTTTCCCAGAGCCAAAGGTGAAGTGTTGAATGTTTTTGTTCGACCAACGGCCCAAAATACAAACAGCAAATCTTCACATCTGAGAAGTTGGAGCCAGAAGATGTTCAACATGTTTGCTCAAAAAAACCCGGAACAATTAATTGTTTATCTAAATTATTGACGGTGAATTTTCTGTCGATCCAAAAACAGATAAATTGCTCGCTCCTGCATGTGTGCAGCTTGGGACTAGCTGCCTGGTTTAACCAAGCAAAAGGTTTCTGCATTAGTGCACAGGAGAGTAGGAAAGCTCCTCTGATTCAGGATCCTGATTCAGCACCGATGCAGGAGCCTTTGTATTGATAACACTTTCAGAAAATATTGATTGTCGCAGCCTCAGATGTTTTATAGGCTGCGTCGTTTTACCGCAGCGAGCTTGTGCTGCGTCTGCAGTTTGTGTTCGGGATTGGATGTAGTCTGGAGGTTGTTGTTGTGAGTCGTCATTAGCTGTGTCGCAGTAAAGCCGCACGTCAGAGGCTGTACTGTTCGCATGTACTTTGTCATGTAGTACTTTTACAGTGCGCTGGCAGTCTGTGTAGCTGCTGGGTGTGATTCGTCTCCGAGTCGTCCTCATTAGCAGGATTACAGCGAGCGTTCGGATTAAAGGCAGAGAGCAGCAGCCGAGACCATCTGTCCGCTTTAAAACTGCGCGCCGCTGCGCGTACACAGGAGGCTGCTGAGAGCTGTACGGTGGCCTGCGAGGGGCCGCCTGCAGCTTAAAGGCTGATCAGGGCTCCTCTCTGTGTCCGTTCATTCATTCCATCAACTTCATATCTGTTTACTCTGGCCAGGATTAGCCGGTTCGGAGACTCTGTCACAACACATCCAGATATCCAGGAAGATTATCTGTGATCTTGATTTCAGTGCTAGTTCCAGTTTGGTTCATCAGTTAGTCAAATTATCCAGCCTCTCAAACAGGAAGATTTTCTGCTTTTCTGTTTTTAAATAATCCTTAATTAAATATCTTTGGGTTTTGGGCGTCACTTTGGGCTCTAGGACACTTTTATTTCTGATATTTTATTGATTAATAGATGTTTTAAGTTATTAATATGCAGCTGAATTGATTATTTTGATAGAATTCTTATCCTTATTAATCCTCAATGGGAGCCCTAGATTAGGCTCTTAACTGGTTTCAGGAATATTTTAAGAAACAGTCAAAATTCTCAGATTTCAGCTTCCTAAATGTGAATATCTTCCTTTCTTCCTCCATGACAGTTAACTGAATATCTCTTGGGTCGGGGGACAAAACAAGACCTTTGAGGACGTCATTCTGAGCTTTCTTGATTAATCGACAATGAAAATAATCAGTAGCTTTAACTGTTTGCCTTCTTGATTACTTTGGAGATCCGAAGAAGCAACTAGATTGCGTTCAGTTGTGATGTTGAAAGGCGTGCTGGAAAACGTGCGAAACCTCAGTGGAAGGAAAGTCGGCACACAGTAAAATCATTATCACTCTTAACTGTGTGTTAATGTGGTTGTCTGCTGTGACCTCTGACCTTTAACACTGCTGCGTTGACATTGTTCTGCTTCTATTGAAGGTGGTGAAGCTTCAGAGGGAGAGAGAGGCAGGCAGAGTATTTGGGATTATCAGGCTATATTAAAACTTTATCCTCCTTAGACTGAGTCGATCTGCAGGACCCAGAGCCTCCAGATTGGACTGGATCGCTTTGGCAGTCCGTCCCGAGGCTGTTTCACTTCAGATTAACACTCAGCTATATTGATTATAACACTAGTAAATTATTCCTTTAATGTTTTGATTGACCCTGACAGGCGTGGAATTAACTGTAATTGTTTGCAGTGATGTTGAACTGGACTCGATTATATTGAGAGAGGTTTTTTTACTGTGTTGCCCTTTCCTGTTTTTCATTTCTACATTTCAGTGTGAAGCAGTCCAGCACCCTGCCTCTACTAACTACAACGTCATTAATAAACATATAGTTGAAATAACACCTCTCAGAAACAAGAGCTGGTCGTGATGAGCTTCATAAAAGTAGAAAATGTGGCAGAGCTGGATTAGATTATATGGGTGTGCCCAAAAGTGGCATGAGAGATTATTTGTTTATCTCAAATTTTGGATACAAGCCAATTTAGCTCTATCAGAAGTGAGGAATAACTTTTTCCAGTAATGCACAGCCTTTCCAAATCTGTCTCTCACGTCACATATTATATTTTACAGTAATTATAAGCTGCTGAGTGACAAAAATGTTGTAATGCAGAGTCAGAAGTGTGAACAGACTGCTAGAAACTTTCATCAGCAGTTATAGTGAAATATAATCCAAAGGAGAAGCAGCTTGTTTGTATTTGGTTTCACTTTTTACTTTACCTCTTTAAAAAAAAAAAATAGGTGTAATTTCCGTTGTTCTGGTGTGACTGCATGGTTAGTAAAACTGCGAACTACGGCTGCATCTACCAGTTCTTACTATCGTGGATTAATCTGAAATTATCGCTGATTATTTTCTAGTTTAATTGTTCATCACCATCTCCCATAGAGCATGTTAACATATTTAAATTGCTTCCAAGGACCCAAAGACATTCAGTTTCTTATCATAAGAGACCAAATATTCATATTTGAGAAGCAGGATCTAGTGAACGTCTGGCATCCTGCTCGCTGGCTTTGGAAACAAACATCTTTAAAAAAAAAGCTGTTATATATAGAGAGAGAGTGATGAAGGCCGTGTCGCTATCTGTCAGTCTCTATATGTGTTTGTCTGTGTATGTTCCTGATATGCGTGTTACGTAACGAGCTCTTTTCGTGGCGGTCATGACATGTGATATGTGGTATGTTGAAGGGAGGCATCCACACATCTTGTACTTTGAAAGGTTGATACTTCCAGTGTAACATCCCCAATTTGTCAGAGCTCAAACCTGGCAACCCCGCGAGGACTTCAGAGACGCAGTCAACAAATAGCTCCCAAGCTAACTGCCGCTAGCGCCAAAATGTCTCTGTTTTACATGGCTCTTTGTGCACATGTTCAGTTCAACACCTGCTTCTAGTCTTCGTGCTAAGCTAGGCTACACGCTGGATTTATCTCTGTACTGGGCACATAAATGAAAATAAAATCCTCTGTCTCATCCTCTGTTTCTCTCTTTTTTTTTTTTTTATTTCCAGGCAAAGCGGGCGAGCCGGACTACTCTCCTGGTCACAGTGGCTCTCAAACAACGTCGCCTGTCGCCCTGCCGCGGCTCCGGAACAACAACCTCAACCCCCTGACGGTACGCACACAAACAAACTAGCATCTTCTTTTTTTAATGCATTGGATAATGTCGTTGGTGGGTTTATTACCGCCAGTTTCTTATACTGATCTAGACAACGAAACTCTTTGAACTTGGTTTTGTTCTTGGTTTGTTTGACATCGATGCTTTGAGCAGTTTGATGTGAATAGAGAGAAAAACTAAACTTGTTAATGTTACGCAAACCTAGGTAACATATATCCACAAATATGGAAACATTTCAAGCCCTAGTGATGTTCTATGTCTCGGTGCATCACTGCAACGTACATGCAGGACTGAACAGAAAGTAGAACACTGTCATATTTTCAAGAGACAAGTAGCAGCGCAACTTAAAGCAACTGAACTTTGAAATGCAAAGCTTCATGCTGTTTTTACTGTGCGATTTATCTGCACGTCTAAACGAAGGTCAAAATCTTGTTCTGATCTACAAAGAAAATGAGAGTGAAGAATTAAGTTTAAATTATTTTTGAAACCTAAATATGTTTGCGGACCGCTTGAAACAATATAAAGATCGGCCACACATAAAGCAGCATCTGTGTCCTGGTCGGACTGCATTTCTTTTTGGGATCTTCACTGATCAGATTCATCAGAAGTTGAGTATTTGCTGATAAACATACGGCAACTAACTGATCATTATTTAGTAACCCACACGCCGCTTTGTGCAGCCAAGAAGACTCGACCTCATGTACTATAAAGGAACATTGAGTTTCTTGCGGAACATTATATACATGCAGTACATTTCCCTCTGCATCTGTGTGTCCGGTGCAGGGATTGAACCAACAATCATACGATTGATCTGGGTCTAAGAACAGAGGGTGTGGTAGGATGTACAGACTATAAAGTTCCCTGAGGCAAATGTGGGATTTGTGATATTGGGCTGTGTAAATAAAAGCGGACTTGACTTGCAGTGAGCCCGAGCAGCAGTTCTCTGAAACGGTCAGCTGTAGCCACTCGGCTAATAATAGCCCTCTGCTCCAGGATGCTTTAAACAGCTGATTGGTTTATAGGCGAGTGTGAAGGACACACACACACACTCACATACACATGCAGGACTAATGGTATAAAGGAACTAATGCAGCATTTATTACCTTCAGAGTGATGTGCTTGACTATTAGCATTAGCAAGGTTTCCTGTTACACATTATAGTGGAGGCTTTTATGAATTATAACATCAACTTCCAGGGAAAGTGATCGGAGGCTCTGGATCACTCAGCAATGGCCACATATTTAATAATTCTGATTGGCCGGAGCAGATTTTACAACCTTTGATAGTTTGTTGGAGGAAACAGGTGAATCTCAGTGGTTTAACAGCAGTAGTCATAGTTTCACTGGTTGTGTTATTAGTACAGCTGTCAGGTGTGTCCAGGTCAAACTGATCACTATAAGCTGATGATTATTATAACTAAATGCTTTTTTTTTTCATGCAGATTACCATCTATTGATGATTCTATATTTATTACATCAAAATAAAGTCATGAAACAGACAGCTTCACTATTTACTAATTTGTATTTACTATGTTTAAACATAGTACAGCTGTTTCAAACGCTTCTCAAATTACTGTGCAAATTAAATTACTGTGTACAGTTCAAATACCCTATATGATATTATATAACATAAAGTAATATAAAATAAACTGTAGCTCCATATAGTTCAGATTATAATCAGGCCGCTGCAGCCCAAGACAGTTTTGTGCTGTTCATATATACAGTCAGGTCAGTACTGCTAACAGGCTACTGAGCAGCAGCTCCGCCATTTGTTTTCAACACATTCATAAAATATTCAGATCTATCTCCACATGTTTTCATACATGAATATACCCGAAATGAACCCTGTAAGGGGACTACTTGATTGAGCGAGTTATTTAAACAGCATTTATATTCAGCTCATTCCGCCCCGCCCACTTTTAATACTTCATTGTTCCGCTTTTTGTCATTCGGCCTCCGCTAAATTGACCCATCACATCCGATGGCCAGTTAGAACGGTTAGAAGATTTCTTTATAGCCAGCAATAACCAAGCTTAATCAGAAATGACAAGTAATGGCACAAATATTTCAAAGTAGAGGCAGACAGAAAACTACATAATAAGATCAAATGGTGTTATGGCGTCTCATCCATCGTCCGTGTAAACGTGGGTAATTAGAGCATATGGAGACGCGGCCAGAGGGAAATATTTAAACTAAAACCTCACTGTCTGAAAGAGTACTGAGGCCTCCGTGTAGGCCGAGGTGCTGTCACGCACACAGAGGGGGATTTCATCTTTTTAAAGGCAGATGTGAAACCCAGCCGGTCGAGAATGGTTCTTCTGACCCGAGCTGTTTCTGGTGTTCGTAGAGGAGTTTCAGGCGAGGTGGGAAGTCCGCACCATAAAACAGTCGAGTTATTTTTTTGTTTTTTTTTTCATTTTACAGCGTGAGGAAAATAATAAGTAGTTGCGGCCGTAGTCTTTTTATGCACACAGCAAGACAGAAACCCTAGACTGTATGACAGAAACTCACTTGTTTGTTTCTTATTGTACCACTTCCTTATTTTCATACCACAGTGCCCTGACTGACCAACACACACACACACACACACATTATTTGTGGTATTGTAGGTCTTTGAACTGAGCACATTTGTGTTTGTGTGAGAGAGACGATGAACTGAAACTAAATGCACCTCTGTTATCTGAAAGGACACAGGTGGTGCTGGTCACCACGGCAACAGGGAGCAAGAGACAAACAAAATGAGAGAGAGAGAAAGAAGCAGCTGTTAATCACAATTGTGTAATTAGACTGTATGCCTTCAAATTATTAATTATTATAAAAATAATTTTGTGTGCATTAATTATCCACATGTGTTCTATTCAAGAACACCCGAGATACGAGATTTATCTTTTTATCATGATAATTGTTTGTCTTGTTGACAGTTTTATATTGTAATATTTTTCATCCGATGTCACCAACAACAGAGTTCTCACTAGTGCTGAAACCAATTGTCATTTAATTTATATTTATATAGATTTGAAGAAAAAATATTGGATAAATAAAGATTGAGATGGGGTTAAGACGTCACCGTCCACATAAGACTCTGCAGATATGTATTTGTATTTAAAACACCCCAGAAGACCTCATCTAGATTTTTGGGAAAGCTGTTTTTTTAAAGTGTGAGCCTGTACCCCCCCCTCAGTTTGGTCACCTGTCCCTCCTTTGTGTAATACTGCTTTCAAAATCTCTGGTTAATTATTGAAAACATGTCTCAGCAGCATTGCTTTTGTGTCCATGAGCATGCGATAAACATTAGAATAGCTTAAAATTCCATGTTTTCCCAAAGTTTAATGAGAGCTTTAGATTAATGTTTTGATTCTACTCGTGGTCAAGAAATGTCAAGAAAATTTCAACTACAACCTTTAGATTTGGGGAAAGTTATTTGGTTGGTTATGATGCTCTCCACAGTGATTTTACATTTATGGCACAGCATGTTTTGGGCATCACCCCTTAAGTCTAAGTTTGCACCTGATATTCCCAACATTGGACAGTTCAGTAGTAATAAAATACAGCGACCAGTTACTCTCTATAAATTGATCTAATGTTCAGTTACATAGCAGCTAAAGACGCAGCCTACTGTAGAAGCCTTCCTGCTCAGCTGGCAGTCTGAAGGGGAGGGGAGATGTTAGCTAGTGCAAACAGGCTTCACTTTTCCAGCAGTTGGAAAACAACTGACTTTTCTTGGTTTTGAGAAGCTAACACACTGGAACAAACCCTACATTTACTGCCAGAATATTTTCCTCCGCTCACGTTCACAACTTTCTGCCACTCAGACAATCAACCACCCGCTTCGCGCCTCCCGATTTGGAGTTACATTGCTGTTATAACAGCACCTGCCACCTGAAAATTAGTAGTGCATTGATAAATTAATAATTGTGTGAAATTTTAGTAGCGGCGGTCACATATCTCCTGAATGCATGTAGGGGAAACGCTGACAGAAGTTTGTCCAGTTTGTCCTTAGGCCGTGGTTGATGTGACATCTCACTGTTTCCCCTCAGGGAGGCTCTAAAGCCGCCATGTCGGACGCCGTGCAGCTGTCATCGCAGTCCCAAGTCCACGTCACCCAGCTGTACGAGGAGAACACCAACAAGCGTCCGGTCCTGACCTCTCAGCCCAATGGCCTGGCTCCTCTTAGCTCCACCCGACCGGGACTACCGCTGCCGGAACGCCAAACCTCGACCTCAGAGCCCGCTCAACACTGCCGGCAGGGAAGCGCCGCCTCCAACAAGTCGACAGACAGCAAGCCCACCCCCTTGTCCCCGGAGGTGGCCATGAAGCAGTTCATGTCCAAAATGTCATCGTTCGAACACCACGAGGTGTTCAGCTACCCCGAAGGTGAGTGGGTTCACACTGTCTCGTTATCTCAAGATCACGAGAAAATTATCCCGTTATCACGAAAAAAACAGCCCTTATCTCGAGATCACAAGATAATTATCCGTTATCACGGGAAAATGGAGTAAAATAAAGATGTGAATCGATGGCCGCTTAGGGATAGTAGATAATGAAATCTCATGTCCTTGTTTCTCCTCAGTGTATTTTGTTGGTCCGAATGCTAAGAAAAGGTCAGGAGTCATGGGCGGAGCCAACAACGGCGGCTATGACGATGATCAGGGATCCTACATCCACGTTCCGCACGACCACATCTCCTACCGCTACGAAGTCCTGAAGGTCATCGGCAAGGGCAGCTTTGGACAGGTACGACTAGCGATGGCTGGTCCTGCCATGTGCGACTAATGCTACTGATAAATGTTGCTACTGCTAATAGTACTGTTGCTAATGCTACTGATATCTGTTGCTACTACTAATAGTACTGCTAGTAATGCTACTGATAACTGTTGCTACTGCTAATAGTACTGTTGCTAATGCTACTGATATCTGTTGCTACT
>JAPMOB010251870.1:0-59677 GCA_029875015.1 Lepomis gibbosus
AAAATTCTGGTTCTCTGTCCCATCAGGTGACGCTGGTTCACCCTAGTGAGGCTGTCACAGTGCTGCGCAGGCTGACCAGTGAACAGCCAGACAGGGTTTATTTCCAGAGCCTCTTCCGTTCAGGCTCGATTTCTGAAACTACTACCTGTAACGTCTGCCTACGTCCAACCCAGCAGCCGCTGTGCAATTACACTGATCTCCGTACAGGCGAGCCTTGGTTCTGCTACAAGCCAAAGAAGCTGAGCTGTGATACCAGGATCAACCACTCCAAGGGAGGATTCACACAAAACCTCAAAGCCAAGGAAGAGAAGCTCTTTCAAAGGTGAGGAAGAAGAGAGGCAGGACCGACATTGTGTGTGAAATCTCCTCCAACTGATAGCAAGCAGTTTCCTACACATTTGCACAGCCAGTAAACATGCAAATACATTAGCATGCGTTGTAAATGCTTCTGGCCACCTGCCAAATGTAAATACAAAATTCACTCTCCTTTCAGCTCTAGTTTGGCCTCCACCAACTCATGAGGAAAATATCTAAATCTCTATCTGTTAATAATCTCGTATGTTCACGAGCTAGTTGCTAACCTTGTATGTCTGCTGTTTAGGTAGTGTTACATAGTGCACAGTTGGTTAGTCAGAGCTGTTTTTTACGCGTCTAAAAAAATATGTTGATGAGAGGGGTGAGAATCAACCAAAACAGCAACTTGCAGGCCATAACACCAAAAGCAGTTGGCTGAAAGACACTACAATGCTTGCAGATCTGAGGGGAACTGCAAAGTCGGGTTATAATCTGCAATGTAGTTGAATTTCCTGAGTTGGGAACTCTTTTTTTCTGACTCAGTGTGTCCATGAGCATTAGGTCATAATGGGGAAACAACATGTACATTTTTGTATAGCGTCTTGGAGACGGGTTGTTATGTATGCGATGTTGCTATCCGAGTATGGTTAAACAGTTACCGCTTAGTGATATCCTAGATGTGTTGCTACATCAGTAGACCCTCAAATCTCTAAAATATTTTGTTACCTGACTTGTTATGAGTTAAGGCTAATAAATAACTAAGGTCATTCTACCTGGACAGCAACTAACAGTTACAACCATATTAAATGTGAGCAAAACCTGTATTTGCAATATGTGTGTAATAAAAAAGCATTTACTTTGTGTTTCATGTTTCTGCATAATATCAAATCAAACTGGACTCATCGTCTATATGAAAATATTAATTAGAGCAGCTTAGCTTTAACTCACAAAATGGATTTTAGAGGCTACAGGTTTTGGGTAGTGTTGTGGTTATTTCCCATTTTAGTGCTTGATTGTTTTAGTTCTAACTTCATAAAATGATTTAATGTTTGTCCTCATTTCTTGTATTTATGCTGTTCATGTTTTGTGTGTAACTGATTATTTTATGCATGCTTTTCTTCAGTGTCAACATGAAGGTCTCTATTCAGGCTTCAGGACCTGCCAATGTCACAGTGTTGCCAAAAAAGAAAGGTAAAGCATCATTTTTACAGCAGATAGATTGATAGATCCTTTATAAATCCCCTTGGGGAAATTCACATATTTAGTAGCTCGGACTGTTTGCATACAAAAATAGATTAAAATACAAAAAACAGACAGTAGCAGTAAGTTCAAATAAATAGACAATAAATGAATAAATAAATAAGATAAATACATAAATAAGATTATGCATTAAAATGCCACCATTACAATGCCATTAAAAAGTGCCAATAAAACGGCCTTGACAGAGTACTGCACAGACCTTTGAGGATGGGTAGCGAGAGAGATGACAGAGGAGAGAGGGGGTGATCATGAACCCCTGCTATTGGTCATCTGCATTCGGGGACCAGTCTAGCATGTCATCCAGGTGTACATCTAAAAATGTATAGGTCTGGACCTGTCTGCCCTTCGAACGGTAACCGGCTGCAGGGGTGGTTAGACCTGCACCAGAATCTCCTTGGTTTTGGAGGTGTTCCTCAGGAGGCAGTTTTTATCATCCTAGTCACTGAAGGTCCTTGTCATGTGCTTGTACTCCCCTTCCTGTCCATTTCTAATATACGTCACAATAGCAGTGTAATCTAAGTATTTCTGGATGTGGCAGGTCTTTAAGGTTGCTGTGTACAACGTGAACAGGAAAGGAGCTATAACAGTCACCTTTGGAGCCCCCGTGCTACACACCGCCATCCCAAAGACACAGCTCCCGAGTCTGACAAACTGTGGTCATCATGTCCGGTAATCTGTAATCCAGGCAGGGCCACTGGTTTATAGTTGTTAATCTTGTCTGGACGCCCTACTTTGGGTAATGGAACAAGCCATGATGTTTCCCACAACAATGGGAGCCTCCTCAATTGTAGACTCAGATTGAAGATTCTCTAGGGGCTCGCTCAGTTGAGTGGCACAGTACTTAAGCAGGTTGCGAGGGGTTGTTAAAGTTGCAGCAGCTGTGTTTGGGGTGCCACAGTGTGGTAGCAGGAGAGTTGTGAGTATTTCTGTCGGGAGCTTGTATGCTGGCTCTGGGACGGCTTTGTTCTCTCTGCATGCTAGCTTCGCAGTATCAACTGTAACAACAGTTTGCTAATGCACAACTTAGCTAGCGTTGCATTACTAGCTGCGTTGTTGTTTGCTCTATATCATAGCATAACTTTAAAACAGGTGCTCTCGTGTTCTTGTTGGCATTATCGTTTTTTCCAATTCTGCCTCCACGGAAGCTCCATTCAGAAAAAAAACATTATGTTTACTAACAGATAACGTGTGTATTAATCCACTGCTGAAAAAAGTCTAACAAATGCACTATACCTAGCAGGAAATTACAGTGTATTTGTGACACATATCAAGCTTAACGTTAGTTCAGGAAGGCAACGAAGTCAAGCTCAGCTCACAATCCCAGTACATTAGCTGATAGCAGCCATCGTAAGCCAGCCACATCAGCTGACAGCTCAGGGATTCCTCTCTTAGTATTTATTGGCAAATTCCATACAGGGTGCCTATTTAAGCTGCTGTAGCCCGCCTGTCCTTGCTGCTTCCTCTGCAAACAGCTCATAATCCACCGCACCCCAGTTCTGCCTTTCAAGCCGTATCTGATAGGCATTCACGATAATTATCGATCCAATAAATGTTGGCTGATTGGGTGTATTTCATTATCAGAATCATATCGGGAAATGAATTTAGGCCAAGAATTTTGGTGATAAGAATCAAATAATGATAACATGCGCCACTGCTATTGTAGTTCTCTGGGCGTTATGTTGCTGCTCATGGATAGAGACACACAGATGCACGCATGTAAGCGTGTTGAAGGGCATAGAGATCCCAGAACAGAGCCATACTGCTAAACATAACTACAATGCCGCAATATCAGTCTTTGATGAAAGTTGTACTGACTAATTATAAAACTTCACGTCTTTAGTTGTAATAAAATGACTTAAGTGCTACAAAAAGGTTAGGGAGACCTTGGATCTTTTCATGGGATATGTTGAAAATAAGAAAAATATAAAATAACCCCATTATTAAACTTAATTTCCTCTCAGGTAAACCAGAAGTGAAGAGCAGCAGTGAGAAGTCTGGACCCTCTGGCTATTACTACCAGGGTATGTGGCGAGCATTAGATGGCACCACAGTCCGCCAATTCAACACCTCCTCGGCCATCAGTCAGTGTTTGAAAGGCAAGATGGTCCACCTGTATGGAGACTCCACCATCAGGCAGTGGTTTGAACACCTCAACACAACACTACCAGGTAACTGATCCACAGGGATTTCAGATAACAGTTGGATTTTGTTCACACTGCAGCTTCATCTGTTTCATTTGTAATATTTTTAGATCTTAAGGAGTTTAACCTGCACAGCCTGAAGCAAGTTGGACCTTTCATGGCCTTGGACTATACAAACAACATCTTGGTGACGTATCGCTGCCACGGTCCTCCTATCCGTTTTGGCAACATCCCAGCCACTGAGCTGCGTTACATTGCCAATGAACTAGATGGGTTAACTGGAGGCAGCAACACTGTTGTAGTTATTGGCATCTGGTCTCACTTCAGCACTTTTCCCATGGAGCTCTACATCCAGCGGCTGCTGAGGATCCGCAGGGCGGTGGTGCAGCTGTTGGACAGGGATCCAGGCACACTGGTCGTCATCCGGACTGCAAACCTCAAAGCTTTGACTCTTTATGAGACGCTGACCAACAGCGACTGGTACTCACTGCAGCGTGACAAGGTGCTCAGAGCCGTGTTCAAAGGACTGAATGTTCGTCTGGTGGACGCCTGGGACATGAGTCTGGCCCACCACCTGCCACACAGCCTACACCCACAACCTCCCATTATCAAGAATATGATTGATGTTCTTTTGTCCTACATATGCCCTCAAAAGGGGGGCTAGATTTGTGTGTATTTGGGAAGCGGAATGGGGATGTAAGCATAGTCAGAGTTTACACATTTTTCCATCAGCATTCCATGCACAGACCAGCTAAGTGATCCCAGTAATTTCCCACTTGTTAATCACTTCTCTGCTCCCAGAAACTGTAGCCTGCATTACTTCAGATGATTCTGACAGATTGTAATTGTGACTGTTCTGACAGTTACAAACACTTGTAAGTCTGTCTCAAAATGACTGCTGGGATAGTTTATACACTAGACACTGTTGTTATCCAACAGGGTGGAAGTTTCAGACTGGGATGCTGGTGCTCTAGTGTGACGTATAGCCTAAAGGCAGTGAATGTGGCTTACAGCCCCTTTAAACTGCTGAACTGTTAAACTGTTAAAACTGTTACTGTTGTTGACAGAGTTGTATACTTAAGCAACAGCTCATGACAGGCAGTGGTATACTTTTATTATAACAGTTAAGGGGCATTGTTGGGCCTATGTTTAACAAATCTGCATCATATTGGTGTTATTTCGGCATCAGTTTGATTCATTTATTGCTATTAAATCTTAGCAAAATGTTTACTTGGGGTTCATACAGCTGTAGTAATAGCGAGTTGTGTTTATTTGCGTTATCGCGTTGTGTGTGAACACTTGGCAGTTGTCCAACGATAAAACTCCCGTAAGCGTTGCAAGGATTAAATTTCCGATAGGTCTGAATTTTGTATATCATGGCCTGAAGTGAACTATTGCTTTTATAAAAGGGTTACCAAGTATTGCAAAAAAAAAGTAGGCTAACAGACGTACTACAATTTGACTTTGTTTCATTTCATCAACAGGCATTTTCTTTATGAATACAAAAAGTAGTTCCACCAGTAGTGCATGACGGTAATGTGGTTATACCTTGTTGTTTGTTGAAGGAAAGTAGGGAAACATAACTTCTTAGGTTCTTCTTACTTCCTTTATTTAAACAGGAAATGTCCCAATGAGCCACAATCTCTTTTGCAAGGGAGTCCTGTATAGCACAAATACATTTTTCAACCATGAGCTGAAAAACATAAATACATAACGTAAATTAAAATACAATCCAGATTTACACAAAGTTTACAAAATATTTACATAGACAAAAATGCAATAAGTTTAAAATAAATAAACGGACTAAATGTGTCCATCAGCATGTCAGATATTCTTTTCTTAAAAGCATTTAAGGAAATTTATTTTGCATATGAACAAATTTTAAACAGATATAAGAAAGCAAAAGTCCTAAAATAGCTTTATAAATAAAAATGTTCCAATGTAGCATCCTGCGCACTTTGAGTCATGGCCAATTTACCATGCTGTATAAGATGCAGTGATGTGTCTGATAGCCAGCATTTGTGATGAACCTGATAGCCACATGATAAAGAGGGTCAAGCTTTGACAGAGTAGATGGACATGCAAATTGATAGATGATATCACCATAATCTAGCTGAGACAGGAATAATCCTGCAACCATTTTTTTCCTGTGTAGTCCTAAAAAAGCAGGATTTTAAAGGTGAAACCTCTGTCCAGCCAGATACCCAAGTATTTGTAAGTGTCAACATGTTCAATGGATTCATCTTGCAATGTGTTAAAAGCAAGAGCTGAGACTTCAGTATTTATAGATGCAAATATCATCACCGTCTTTTTTGCATCTGAAAGTAGCTTCAAATCAAACAAGGCAGATTGTAATGAGGCAAAGTCTGACTGCAAATTTGCACAGGCAGTCTCAGGCACACAGTAGGGGCACAAGAATACATCATTTTATCATCTGCATAAAAATGATATTGTGAGTGTTTAAACTTACAGCAGGCATTATTTATATAAATGATAAAAAGCACAGGACCCAGAACTGATCCTTGTGGGACACCCTTTTTTAGGACAACAAGGTCAGATGTTACATTCCCATGCCTTACAATTTGCGTCCGTTCAGAGAGATAGCTGTGATACCAACTTACAGCTCTATGCCCAACACCAATATTCAACACCGTTTTGATTAACATGAAATGCATTATATATGAACAAACCGGATCAAAAAGGTTCTTATGGATATTTGTTTGAAGATAAACTCACTGTGAAGTGTCCTCTCATGTTAATCACATGGTGTGGTATTTTAACAGTAATAAAAAAGATTTGACAAAACAGGCATCTGCAAACAAATATATAATTTTACTCAGGTGGAACGGAATGAAATAAATGCACTTTGTGCCTTTTCAAATTGTGCACTAGGTAGACTTCTTGGATCCATTAAATAAATTTAAGTCTTCAGCAAGGTGACTTAGTACACCAGAAATGACAAGTAAAATAATACAAGTTTTAAAAGGTTATGATTGAGCACTAGGATCCAGAGTTAATGTTTTCATGCAAGAATTTTGGGATGTCTAAATCTTATTTTGAATGTTTTTGATGTCTCTGATTTTTGAATGGAGGTCCTCAATATGACCTCATAGACCTCTGGCACATATCAAATGTCCATATAATTTGCAAATAAATGTCTACTTTACATGACTTCGTCTCAACAAATACTTTCTGAAGTAAAGAAATATGGAAGTATTAACAGTAATCGATCTCTTAAGGCACAAACACCTTGGAAGTGTGAAATAAACATACAACCATTGTCTAAAACCAACAAAAAAAACAATTTGCATTCTTTTAAAAGTCGCCCATATGATATATGTACTAAAATCTAATACAAAGTCTCACTGTGCTACAAGAAAAGCCAGCATGAAGTGACATTTGTCTGTTGGGTCTTCTCACACAGACTTGATCATTATTTTGTGGAGCTGTTGGATTGTTTGTGATGGTGGTGGTTTTTATAAAGTGCCACCAGCAGGTCAAACTTTTCACTCATCTGGTGATATATCTCATCGGCTTGATGGATAGGCACCACCTTTTGTACATATACAGTCAGATGAAAATTTATGTGAACCATTTGGGACTACCTGGATTTCTGCATAAATTGGTCACAAAATGTGAACTGATCTTCATGTAAGTCACAACAATAGACAAACAGAGTCTGCTAAATTAATAACACAAAAACAATATGTTTTTATGTTTTTGTTGAACACACCGTGTGAACATTCACAGTGCAGGGTGGAAAAAGTATGCGAACCCTTAGGTTAATGACTTCTCAAAAAACTAATAATTGGTGTCAGGAGTCCGCCAATCTGATGTCCAATCAATGAGACGATGATTGGAGGTGTTGGTTAGAGCTGCCCTGCCCTATAAAAAACACACACCAATTTTAATTTCTCATGAAGCATTGCCTGATGTGAACCGTGCCCTGAACAAAAGAGCTCTCAGAAGACCTAAGATTAAGAATTTCTGACTTGCATTAAGGGTATTAAGCTGTAAAAGTACCTTTAAAAGCCTTGATATTCATCAGTCCATGGTAAGACAAATAGTCTATAAATCGTGAAAGTTCATACTACGTATCTGTTGCGCATGGCCACACATGTTGACCGCATGGGCAGCTGCTGTGCCATTCATCATAAACTTTGGCTTTAGAACTTCATACAACAAGAACAAAAGAATCGCTGAATGCAAAATATGTTAGTAACCTGATAGGTTAGTAACCATGTTTAGCTCAGCATTTGTCTGACTGTTGTTTGCTAGATGTTATGAAAAGATGAACGAGTGTTTGTTTGCTTGCCAAAGTTGAAGTAGTTGATTAATGTTTGCATGCTAACGCGCTTAACTAAGATGGTAAACATATCAGCTAAACATCAGCCTGTTAGCATTGTCATTTTGAACATGTTAGCTTGCTGACGTCAGCATTGAACTCAAAGCGCAGCTTTACAAAAGTGCAACCTCGCAGAGCTGCTAGCATGACTGTAGGCTGATGTTTGCCCTTGTAGTGTCCAGTGCTTATGCATTTGACTTATAACAGTTCAAATAGCACTGTAGCAGCAAGACAGAGGGTCAGTGACCTTCTACGGGGAGAGTAGTGATTGATGGTTATGTAGGAACAGAACCCTTTATGGAATTTGACCTTTAACCCCTTGTTTTATTACTTTAAATAGTACTGTACCCTTCTATGGGGTTGACCGTTTACTTTGCAGACTTAAACCCTTTTCTGGTACCTAACAGATGCCTAAACATATCCTATATAAGCTATGTTTGATGTACAGAGAGAAGCATTTGACTTGAAAAGTATGGATCTGTGTTCTCCTGTGGTGCATTTAGTTGCTGGTGGATTTTTTTTTTTTTTTTTACAATATCCATGTTTTCATATATACTTCATATATCATTTTTTGTAGGTTTGAAATCCATTGAGACAGCATAAGTGAAAATTCAAAATCCTCTTTTGTTCCTGTTCATCACATTTAAATCTTCAGCAACCCAAATCAACCTGCAGTCAAAATTCCTCAATTCTTTCTGCACTAGCTGACCGAGAAATTAATGTTTGCAAACTCTCTACTGTGCAAATAGTGACAGAGCAGTCTTCCTCCTCCATCCCAAAGCCGGGGTAGAGAGGCTCAGTAAAGGTGCCGTGGAACGTGTGAAGGTGACTGAGAGTCCCAGAGGAGACACTGTAGAAGGACAGGGAGCCACCAGGCCAGTCCAGATACACTCCGACCCTGTGGGAGCGAGACGGGGGTGCTGGTATTTCCACAGACTGGTGATCATGCTGAGCGCTGTAGTGATCCTCAGAGCAGAACAGACTCCAGGACTGATCTGTGTAACCAAACCCACAGAGGTGAGAGCCTGCCCTCCGACGGATCCCCCTCATCACCACAGCAACGTCCACCCACCGCCCTCGCCACTCCACCTCCCAGTAGTGACGCTGGGTGAGGCGTTCGCGACACAGCACCTGGGAGACACTCTCAAACCTGTCGGGGTGATCTGGATACTGCTGTTTCCCCCTGACCCACGTCACCTGCTTTCCACTATCGTGCAGAAAGAGAGACTTGGCAGCTGTGTTTGTGTCCAAAGTCAGCGAACATGCATCTGTACAAAACACAGATATGGCTATCTCAGTTTTTTTTGAAAAAATATTTTTAGTTAATAAATAAATTATAAATAACTATATTAACAAATTAGGGGCACCCAGAGAAAAAACAGCCCCTGTTGACCACCTATCCTCCCACTATGTGGACATTTTCTTGTAGTGAAATGCACCATGCAAGCACAATATAAACTAAAATAATTAAGCCCTTAGACTCAGGGTTTCTGCAAAACAGGGCCTCAACAATATACAGTATCTATAGTATAGTATAGTACAGTATAGTATACAGATGCCACACATCTGTCCCAGAGCTTTCAGACCCAATTGACCTGTGCCTTATCAAAACAGACAGAATGAAAGAAAGTAACCAGATTAGAATCACAGAACCCACACTCTCAGTTTTAAATAGATCTCAATCCTGCCATCTGTTGGACAAATATAACACTGCAACACATGGAGCAAAAAGGCTGAAAGATGGCAGCATGCATATGAACACGTGTGCAAAACTAAACTCAGATGATGGAAGAAATTATTCAAAACTAAACTCTATTTTTTCAGTTCAACTTCAAACTTGATTAAAAGCTGAAAGAAAATGTGATACAGCACCATGCATTATCATCAGAATAATTTATTTGAATCAATTATTTTCTATTTTAAAGAGTGCTGTTACTAAAATTCTATACTGTAGGCATAAAGTTGTGCTATTTCAGCTACAGAGCCTTGGCCTGCTGCTGAAAACAACTACAAAGCCAATCTTCTTCTGCCTGCATTACAGCTAGTTACTATTTGGTTCAATTATAAGTGAAAATTTGTTAGAAATAGAAATTAAATCACTTACAGTTTTTCAGTGTTGATTTCAAGTAGCACTCTGCATTATAGTCCACACTGTTGACAGAATATACACAAAAGAAATTACTAATAGACACATTATGATGTTTTAGAATACTTTCTGGCTTTCGTAACTAAATCATACGTATAATATATATTTTGCATGTGTGAAAATGTGTGTATGTGCTGTAGCACGTGAACATAGTGCACTTTGCTTTCTCTGTATATGGTGCTTTCTGTTCTCTGCAGTTCATCACGTGTGAAACTTGTGCCCTGTAACAAACATGGTCAGATAACTGTGTGGCAATCAACGCTCCGATGAAGGGAAGTTGATCATTAAATGAAACTTTAAACCACAAGACACATTGCTTTTTCATAGAAACATCCATTTTAAAAAGGCATGTGGTATAATAACAGTGTTTATTTTCAGGAATTAGCTTGAGTCTATTTTCTGGATATTTTTAGTCAATTGTATTGTTGATACTCTGGAACAAATAGTAGCAGGAGAGGTTAACACCCAAAATCCTTAAATACACTAAATTATTAGCTGTGATGGATTGTTTTACCTTAATTTTTCCAGTTTACAGAGCGGGTCATTCAAATGAACAGAGATCAGCTTCACTCCAGAGTCCTGCAGGTAGTTGTAGCTGAGGTCCAGCTGCCTCAGATGAGAAGAGTTGGAGCTCAGTGCTGAAGCCAAATAAATGCAGCCTTTCTTTGTGACTCCGCAGAAGGACAGTCTGTGTGGAGGCATGTTGACGTATTTGATAAAGACCAAAAATAATACTGAAAATCTCCATCTCTTGTTATTTTTTAAAATTATTTACCTTACATTTCTAGCTGTTTCTGTGTCTTTATTGTGCAAACATTCTCTTAAATTTTATATACGTTTTAAAAGGTTTTAAAGATAATTGTTTGGGCATTTCTGCTTTATTGTGACTGTGATAGAGATACAGGAAAGGTAGGGGCCAGAGTGAGGGGATGACAAAGAGCCCATGTTAGAACGAACATGAATCACTGCTGTAAGGACTCAGCTTTGATACATGGTACGTGCGCTACCAGGTGACTTTCTAGGGCAGCACTTATTTTCATACAATTGTAGTATTACTTTGCCTTTTGGCTGATTAAGGATGTAAAGATTATGTTTCTTTGATTGTAAAGCCAGCTTACATTAACGTCTCCAGTTTACAGTCCGGACTTGCCAGTCCTACAGAGAGAAGCTTCACTTCTGAGTCCTGCAGGTCGTTTCCACTCAGATCGAGCTCCATCAGGTGAGAGGTTTCAGAGCTGAGGACCAAGGCCAAATCAGCACAGCATTTCTGGAGATTGCACTCGTTTAACCTGGAGGTCAGGATATGTTTGGTTCCAGCGGGTTATATGCTATATTAAAAGGTGGTACCTCACATAGTTTAAAATGATCTGAAACTTGCAGGAGTTGAGTTGATGTCAAATGTAGAATGTGTCACTACATTGATATAAGCCACTATATTACTTGTTGTGTCCACTGAACCTGCATCATCTGACCTTAATGTGTCCAGTTTACAGTTTGGACTTCTCAGTCCAACACACAGCTTCTGTATGTCTGGACCCTGTAGGTTGTTTCCACTCAGGTCCAGCTCTCTAAGGTGGGAAGAATCAGAGCTGAGAGCTGAGCCAATGTCACTGCAGCATTTCTGTGTAAGGCCACACCAGCTGAGCCTGACAGGTGAAGGAAATTTCCAAATGAAGGTAGAACGCACTATATGTGACATATTGATGATAAACACACGATAAACATCACAAATGGCTGCACATCAGTGGTAAAAAATTGTCTTGTTATTATTTTGTTGTTACTGAAACTATGTTAAATGATTGTTTAACCACTCAATGGAAGCACAACAAGCTCTAAGCACAACAATGACATCATCCCTTTAAAGTTGATAATGGGAAATTTGTTAGCAAACAGTTGCCTATATACCCATTTCGCATAAAACTTTAGCATTAGCATTAGCATTCATTTGGAGTGGTGTTCCTGTCTCCAAGTCCAATATTAATTCTCTTATTAATATGACTTAATTCTGCATTGACTCCTGAGTGAAATATTTACTGTATTTGTATACTCTTCTGTATACTTCTTTATGTCCCATTTACACTTTATTCCTTTTTGCAACAAAGATTTAAGGAGGGAAAAAATTCCTATTATTCTGGCACCACATGAACCACGGAGGAGAAGCTACAGTGGCCGACACCCTCTGTCGGCTCTTGTGCTAAATAATGCGTGTGATCCTCCATTTGTCCAAATTTCACTTCTCTTCTTACTTCTAAAAAAACAGACTACTACTACTACTACTGTTACTATTACTTATTCTAAGTACATATTCAACGTAGTGATGAGACATGCTCTGTAGATTAGTTTGTCCGTTTGCTCTACTGTAAAAACATAGAGGCACAACATGGCGTCGCTCATGGTCTATGTAGATAGAAATGGCTCATTCTAAGATAATAAAAACATAATAGTTCATCATGTAATGTCTTTATACATATAGTGTGTAAGTGTAATATGAAATAGTTTGTTCATAGTGACAAGCATATATAACCAAAACGCACAGCGCTACAGATGTTATTAGCATCTTTTAGCAGATTATTTTGTTCTCATGATCTGCACAATTATTGTATGGTTCAGTCATACCGATTTATGTTTGCAGCAGCAGCAGGTAGTTGTTTCCAGCACAAAAAAGTTCTGATAAACACAGTACTGCACACTTTACCAGCCCAGCACCAAATGATAGTTTCCTCACGGGTTGGTGGAAACAAAACAGAGCTATAGAGTTAATCGTGTAGCAAGGACAACCACAGCCACAATCTTCATTTCATCGGACTGCACTGACCTTAGTGTTTCCAGTGTACAGTGTGGATTCCTCAGTCCGGCGGTAAGCAGAGATACACCAGAATCCTTCAGGCTGTTGTTGCACAGGTCTAGAGTTTTCAGGTGAGATGTGCCTGAACTCAAAACTGTAGCCAAATCTGCACAGCAAGTCTCTTTTAGCTTGCACTGATTCAACCTGCAAAGAGTATTCAACCAACACAACATGATTTTTTTCTTAAAATCATCAATTGGGATTAAAGTGAAAGAATGTTAAGTTAAGTTAAGTTAAGTTTGTTAGCAAGAAGGTCTAACCTCACTGTCTCTAGTTTGCAGAGGTGGCTGCGCATACCCACACACAGAGCCTTCACTCCTGCTTGGTGGAAGTGATTAGCACTCAGGTCCAGTTCTCTGAGTTGGGTAGACTCTGTGCTGAGAGCAATAGCCAGTACTTCACAGCAGTCTCCTTCCAGTTTACAGTTATGTAATCTTAAAAAAAGGGGTGGGGGGATAGAAAGCTTTAAAAATCGATCGATTAAGTGGATTGTTCAAGAGCACATTATGACAGCCAACACAAACCTAACCTAAACCACAAGTCTTTCAACTATTTAATGCTGCCGTTTGTAGAGTTGAATTTTGCTAAGTTCTGTTTCTAAAAGACTGCTAAAAATTGCTATAGACCTTAAATTCTTCAGTTTACAATTTGGACTCCCTAATCCACCAGAAAGCAGCGTCACCCCTGAATCCCTCAGGTTGTTGTCACTCAGGTCCAGCTCTGTCAGGTGAGAGGAGGAAGAGCTCAACGCGGAGGCCAAAGATTCACAGCCGACCTCAGTGACGTTGCAGCGATTTAGTCTAGAAAAACAATACATAAACAAGAAAAAGCTGCAGTATTACACAGAAATTAGTTTGCAGCTAACAGAGGAACACTTTTATCATGTGGGTAAACTCACAGAGCACGTGTGGAGGAAGTAATGACGGTCAGCAGCTTCACTACCCCTTCATCTGATCTGTTGTATTTCTTCAAGTCAAACTCCTTCTCTGTTGCCTCCGATGTCATCAGTTCAAAAGTTAGAGCGGACCACTGGACCGGTGACAGCTTTTTGGCTGCAAGCCTCCCGGAACTAACAAAGCTCTGAACCTCCTGCACCAAAGACTCCTCTTTGAGCTCGCTCAGGCAGTGGAACAGGTTGAGCTTGGCCTCTGGTTCCTCTCTGATCTTCTCCTTAATAAACTGAATGGTTCTAGCCACATCCTCCTCTCCCTCTGTTTCTAAATTCAGTATTTTACCCAGAAGCTCTTGGTTTGACTTCAGCGACAGTCCCAGGAGAAAGCGAAGGAAGAGGTCCCAGTGGCCGTCTGGACTCTCCAATGCTTTTTCGACGGCAGTCTTGTGAAAACTGAACACAGACTTGGGGAGCCACCTCGCAGACATCCTTTTCAGGTATCCAAGAAGAACATTTTCCTTTCTTTGCATGTAGGAGTGATGGGCGTACACAGCTGCCAGAAACTCCTGGATGGTTAAATGTACAAAGCTAAATACTTCTCTCCTCTTCCTGCCTTCCTTCACGAAGACCTCTGTACAAACTCCTGAGTAGATTGTTGCCTCTTTGACATCCATACCGCACTCTTTCAAGTCAGCCTCGTAGAAAATCAGTTTGCCTTTCTCCAGTTGACGGAATGCCAGCTCTGCTAGCTTCAAAACAACATTGTCGCTTTCCATCGGGTAGAGCCCTTCTATCATCCGGTCTGTCTGGCAGAGAAGAAGATATGCGTACATCTCGGTCAGGGTGTTGGGCATGCCTCCTGTCACATTGTCGCGCAACATTTTCTTCATCACAGTGACTGTGATCCAGCAGAAAACTGGTATCTGACACATGATGTAGAGGCTTCTTGATGACTTCACATGGTTGATGATCCTGGTGGCAAGGTTATCATCACGCAAACGCCTCTTGAAGTATTCCTCCCTCTGTTCGTTAGCGAAGCCCTTCACCTCCGTCCACAGATGGATGTGCTTTCGAGGGACGCGACCAATTGCGGCAGGTCTTGATGTGATCCAGATGAGAGCCTTGCCAAGCAGATCTCCCGTGATGAGGTTGGTGATCACCACATCTAGCGAGGCCGGCTCTGTCTCATCTCTCAAAACCTTGTTGTGCTTGAAGTTCAATGGGAGGAGAGTCTCATCCAGGCCGTCAAAAATGAAGAGGACTTTGTATTCGGTTCCCAGCGTCTCTAGAGGTTTCATCTCAGGGAAGAACTGATGGAGCAGCTGCATCAGACTGTAGTCCTTCTCTCCAATGTTGGGGTTCAGTTCACGGAAAGGAAGCGGGAAAAGGAAGGTGATATCTTGATTTTCCTCTCCTTCTGCCCAGCTCAATGTAAACTTCTGTACACAGACAGTTTTACCCACTCCAGGTATACCCTGCGTAAGCACAGTTCTAATTCGCTTCTCTTGGTTCGGCTTGGGTTTGAAAATGTCACTAGCTTTAATGGATGTTTCGTCCGTTGTCACTTGGTTGGACCTCTGCTGTCTGACCTCATGCTCCTCGCTGAAGCCTCCCCAGGCTCCTTCGATCACGTGCAGCTCTGTGTATATTTTGTTCAGGTAGACAGTGTCTCCTTCATCAGCATTCCCCTCGTAAATGTTTTGGTACTTTTCCCTCAGGGTGGATTTCAATTTTTCTCTGATTGCATGGTGGTCGACTTCTGTTCAGAGCAAATTAAGTTCACCGTTTAATCCTGTGTCTGTACATGGATGTAGTATGAGTTTGAACTTGTCAACATGACTGTGTATGCGGGTCTCGTTTTATGTTCTTACCTTTGCCTACTTGATTGCACGGAACTGATAGAGAAAGAGAAGAGATAGCTGTTACATGGCCAATGTATTTTGTCATACAAACTAACAGTCAGATATTGTTCCTTTTAAACATGATTTACCTGCATCGTACTTCTTTTTTAGTGTTTCAGCCCACAATTTGAGTTTCATCCTCATTAGTATATCCATTGTGACTTCAACAGCACCGTCGTAGCCATATGTCTGCACCAAAAGATCCACAGTGCCAGGCCTGTCTACCCCATCGACCCGAGACTTTTGAATATGAGGGAATCCTTCAAGAACATTATTGTAAAGGAACCACTGGAAAGTCCTCAACTCTTTATCAACCAGCTCCTCCAGAATGTCCAAGAGAATCTCTGGGACAGAAGCCATATCTCTTTCCTCAGTTTGTCATGTGATCAATCAGTGCTTTTGTTCTGCGCTTATCCTCTGATCGAAGAAAGGTTCAAATGCAGAAACAGTTTCAGTTTTGAGCTGATGTAGTCGTCATCTCACCCCTCGTTTCCTACTGAAGATTTACAGACATGTGATCAGCATAGAGTGCACTGTCAATGCACACTGGACTAACAACCCTGTTTACAGTAAATGCATTGTTCTTGCCACTATTATCAGCTTTCCATATGAGTGCATTTCTTTACATGCCTACATGGTGAAACCCGTTGAGCCAGTCCAGTCAAGTGGGTGATAGGTGGGTATAGAAATCATAAAAGTAAAGTGAAAGACCTGTTACGTTTAGAGAAGAGAGACTGGCCGGTTCATTATACAACATTAATAGTTTCACTCTGTGTCACAACCTCAGTAAAGTTCTTGTTTTGGTGACCGGATTAGCCAAAATAGAAAGAATGTGCATGTCCTCCAATAATGTAATGCAGAAGACACTGGTCTGACAGTAGATATACTGTAGCAAGCTATTTATTGTACAGTGTTTACAGCATGTAAAGCGCAGGTCAGTGCTTTGTGTCAGCAGTGCATAGGCAATAGCCAACATAACTGTGTACTGCCTTAAAACCTATTTGAGGTGGTTGCATAGATAAGAATAAGTATTACTATAATTCTCTACTTCAATCAGAAGTTTGCAGATGATACAAATGCACAAGTATTATCTCTCTCTTAACTTTTTTATACATTATTACAGTGAAAGAATATTTTTGAAATGATGAATGATAATGAAAAATGGCCCAATGGGTTATCATCAATACAGTAACACATGGCATATTAAATATTTCTCTATAACAAGTCAGCCGTGGGACAGTTTTTAGGCCTTAATGGGGGGATGGGAGTGAATGAATTCATGGGGTACTCATTCAATTTGCTGGAGTGGACTACATTTTTAATTTATTTGTTATCTGGTCAATTCATTAGGGTGGTTTGATCAGGTTTGATTGACAGTGGCCTGTTTAAACAACCCCACAGCTTGAATCATTTTGATTTAAACGTTGCACTGAAATTCGCAAAATTGCCTTTTCCTAAATAGGCCCTCGCCTCTTTAAACCAGTGACAAAAGCACACACAAACACACATATATCCAAATATCATGTAAAAAAAAAAAAAAAAAAGAAAATGAAAAACTTTTCAAGTTTGACAAAAAAATCATGTTGGACCCATCACACTTTATTTAAAGCTTTGAGAAACAGTTTGAAACAAAATGCCAACAATCATTCTTTCTATTCTATCTGCAGTAGGTTTAAGAAGCTAATTGTAAACATTTGAATTGCTCATATGTGTAGCTATCGACATGCGGACCTTAAGTAAATAACTGATCATCAGTGTGTTCCTGGTGTTTCAGACCCAGACAGGTCATAGTGTGACTGGTCATCGGAGCCATCATACTTCATCAGCAAATTCATCTACTGTACTGTTTCTTCATAGCATTTATTTGTACTTGGTAATTTATACAATTGTTACTGTGATGTGTTACTCTTTAACATATTTAAACACTGCAATAAAGTCATTATTATTATGGTTATCTATAACCATACTGATGAACACTGGAACACACTGGGTTACATCCTCCCTTCTGGAAGCAGACTTCTCTCCTTCAACTGTCTCGGAGGCCCTACGAAGATCAGGTGATACAAATTCTTTGTGCCCAGGCAGGAGGTTTCTTTTCGTAGTTGACAGTCGCCCAAATCGCTTTGTGCTCCTTTTCACCGCATGCATTAGATGCATCAAAAGGCCCAACTCCAAATGCATCCGAATATGGTTTCTCCATAACTTTTAAGACCCTGTTGACCTGCAAGACAAAGTACATGTAAGAGGATGAGGACATCTATTAATTTTGGAAGCAAAATTAAGATTTAAATCTCATAAAAATACAAAAAACAACATTGATCTTCGCAACTTAGATGAGACAACTCAGTCCATTAAAGCAGCTGTTGGCCTTTTAACAGTTTCCTATGTCTGTGACAGTAAGTGTACCATTGATTTCTGTATCTCCACCTAGTGGTTGACTCATTCATTTGCAAATGATAACCCCATGTTGCCTTGTGGAGCAGTTTTAATGGATCCAGATGTCCCAGTTGAGATTTTAAGAAGGAAAGAACCATTTTATAGGTCTCCTGACCTCAGAAAAGTCTCCTACTTCTGCAGCCTCAATTGCATTCTGGGCGATGTAGTTGCGCAGGACGACATGGGGGTTGGTGCTGTTCATCACACTGAGCCTCTCCTTTTTGATGAGAGACAAGTCACTTGCGGCATCACACTCCCTGGTTAAACGCCTCCTGGTATTTCAGTGCAAGATAAATAGTTTGAAACAAACAAGAAAATGTGTTGATTTATTCCATTCAGATAATATGTGCATTTATGAAAATTTCATATGCTGGAATTAAATATATTTCATTTGTTATATCATATATGTCTATATTCTATGATGTAAAATGGAACAATTTCATATAGGGACATATATTATACCGACATATATTTCAAAATATAGCTCTGTTCGGTAACTAGCTGCTAACTTTGTCTGCTGTTTGGTGCTGAGCAAATAGCATGTAAGTCAGTTGCCTGTTGGTGCTGGAAACAAAGCTGATGAGAGTGGTGACACTGAACCAAAACAGTAAAGTTATGGGATGTAAAACCAAAACAACCAGCTGGAAGATGCTAAAACACAGTTCTGAGGGGAACTTCTTACCTGTATCGGCTAACCCAACGAATCCAGTCATCTCGCTGCTTTTTCTTAAGCTCATCCTGATCTGTCTCAAGCAGCTCTTTTAGCCGTCCCATCCGTTCCAGTTGCTCGGACACACCCGGACTGTCTGCCACCAGCCCAAACATGACCGGGTTGGTCTGAGCCATGGAAAGAATCATCGCCAATTCGCTAGAAATGGAGAAAACGCTAGTGGTAAGTTAGGAAAAGGAGATTGCTTGATGTTGACCACGAATCTACCTCTAGTCCTACATGATGCTCTACTAATGCCTTCTACTATCTCAACATAACTCCTACCAAATGTTACAAAACACACATTTAACTTACACATTGTCTTGGAAAGCTTTTTCCCCCAAATGCTAGCATATACAGTAAAAGGAAAAACAAGTTAGATGATGAGAGAAATTTAGTCGTCTGGAACCAGAACTCTGCTCAGCTAGGATCAGATACACATTCATTGGGAGTGTATGGTGGGGCAGCTACAGTCTTAATGTTTTTGTTTTATCTACTTTGAAATAATTCATGTCTATCCAACCACCATACACTCCCTCACCGGTCCTCCATAGTTGGCTTATTGGCCACCTTTAGCTCCTCAATAGAGGCACACTGCTCTAGGATGAGGTCCACTACTGGCCCCACTGTGACGCTCTCCCTGTCGCCCTCCTCAGGCCAGGGGACATGGCTGAGCAGGCGGAAGGTGTTTGTGAAATCTGCACCTGGAAAGACATTATGTTATAGTACCATGACAAGATGGGAAAATCACAACTATGTATATGTGGACATTTAATATATTGATGGCTCTGCCACATTTTCATAGATTCCTACAATCTAACACAAAACCCATCTTTTATCTGTCTTTGTACCAGTGTTGTGCATGAGGCGCAGCAGGTCTGATATGAGCTCTCTGTCCTCTGCCTCTTCTTTTTTCACAAGGCCAAGCTTCTTCCTCATGATGCACAGGTAGAAGGCTTCGTATGTGGGCATGAATTCATCCAGGACAGCGCCTGCCTCAGCTCCGACCAGCTCAGAGCCCAACGCCTCTGCCAGGCGAGCCAGGTTCCAGCGGCACACAGATGGCTGGGCTTGGTAAGAGTAGCGTCCTCTTTTGTCCGATGTGTTGGCAACGAAATCTGGATCAAATCTGACACAGAGGTGGAGGACTTTTCACATAGAATATGATACCTGATGGCAAAAAATCTTGTTATCTATAAATTCTTATTGTCTTTCTAGTTCCTGCAGGTCAAAAAAAATGTGATCTTACTTTTAGAATAATTTTACTGAGACAGAGCTGAAAATAATTTAGTTTTTTTTTTTTTTAGATAAGTGGAGCGAAACCATTTTAAAATAGCGTGCAATCTAACTGGGATATGTGAAAGCACAGAAAACACTGGTCAAATTAAAATTGCAGACGACACAGATTTCCACTTTCAGCCGCCTACCTATCCATGAAACCAAAGGGGCCGTAATCCAGAGTAAGACCCAGGATGCTCATGTTGTCTGTGTTAAGGACGCCATGGCAAAAACCAACACACTGCCACTGGGCGACTAGCTTAGCAGTTCGCATCATCACCTGGGAATAAAAGTAAAATTTTATGGCAGAAATGCTATAACAGCAGCATGAAATGAGCCGACCTAAAGTCCTAAACAGTATTTAAACATCAAATTCTGTCAACAAACATGTCAATGCTCACCTCTCTAAAAAAAGCCATGTTCCTGTCTTTTCGGTTGCTATGAGTCTGCTGGATGGAAGGATAAAAAGTCTCAATGACATAATCCAGCAGCTGAGCGCGAATGTCATGACGCCCTGCGCTGGGACCCTGCAGGCCTGAGAAATCATCTCGGCCCAGAAAGATCTCGAAAGATCCAAATCTATAACAAAGGTAACAGAATACATAATAAACTGTGCAGATTTGTGCAGAAGTAGAACTATTGTGTGTTGTGCTGATTAAAATTTCTAAAAACGCTTGAAATGTTTCCTACCTGAGGAAGGACGGGGCAAGACGCAGGACGACTGAGCAGCGCTCAGGAATGCGCCTGCCGCTGTTGAGTGGATCTCTGGTGACATAGAGGTCGGAGGTCACAAGGGAGGCTGCACGGGTGCTGGGTATCCCCAGGGCGGCCATAGCCTCGCTGCACAGGAACTCTCTGATACTGGAGCGAAGCACCTTCCTTCCATCACCCTCTCTGAGAAAATTGTATATAATGAATATATTGAATGTTGTGAATATTATCTTCTGTTATAAAATATAAAATGCAATGTTTTCAGTCAGCCAGGCAAATTAATTGAATTATTCCACTAAATATTAACAGAACTGTGTCACATTTGCGGTAGTATAACTTGTAGAATCTCTTAGCAAAAAATCCAAAATTACAAAAATGATTGGACCGAGAAATAGGAGGCCTGTCATGTACTCGGTTAACAATGTTTAACAGTGTTTATGGACAACGACAAGAAAAATCTAAGTAGTTTTAGCTATGTTAGCTGCCACTATGTTGTCTGATGAACAGGTAATGCTGGTAGTGGAGCTTGTGTATCCGTTTGATGGGTCAGCAAGCTCTGGCAAACCAAAACATTCTGTCCGATAGTTTTCAGTAAATTAAAAGCATAACCTCGGAAACAGGAAAGCAAACAAAACCTGCAACCAGTTTCCTCTGATGGAAAAGGGGATAATTTCTCAGCTCTTTTTCTTTAATCATTCATCAAACCTAGACCAAATTAAATCACAAAGAATTAGATCCAACACATTATTTATATTTATATGATTCTGTTTTTTCTTATTTTAGCCATCAGTTCCATGCATGTGCTTTCACAACAAAATGTTCAGTCAAGGTCCACCTACGAGAGTTTTCACTTTGAAAGCTGAACAAACTACATCCAAGAAAAAACTGGCCCAAATGTATGCAATATATCAGCCAACTTTGACAGTTCACTGTGGCCCAAATTTACAACAACTTTCAGGACAGTAGGCTAAGTTGCAAAAGACCTTGCAAATCGACCAATAGCAGGTGTATTGTTGAAATTAGATTTTGCGCTTGTATTATGAAATAAAAATGCTGAGATATAATACTGAAGTCAAGAATATGAAACACTCTTGAATATACTTTCCACTCTGTGACCAAGTTCAGGTTCTACTGAGTACACCATTGTTAAGTAATGGGGGAAAGGTTTGATAAGTGCCAAGCAATAAGCTGTTAAGCAGCTCTCCTCGGGTTAATGCATTCACGTGCCTCTAGTGAGCAAGGCTTATAAAAGATTGGCTGTGTCACCTGCTGAAATTCTCACTTGGTCAGAGAAAACTTAAGCCAATATGATTTTGTCCAAGACCTAGAACCTGCTGTTAATGTGCAGCAATTTTAAACTGCCCCAAACGCGTCGTGTTCTAAATGAGATGTATGAATGCTGAACTGTCAACACGCACACAGCAAAAAAACAAAACAAATACCTGGAGTAAGGTGTGACTCCTGCACCTTTCACCTGAATCTCCCATCGCCCGTGGCTGCCCTCTATCTCCCCCAGGTACATCACCGCTCCATCTCCCAATTGTCCCGCGAACAGACCGAACTGGTGCCCGCTGTAACAGTGCGCAGCCGGCTCGGAGCCCGGTAGCAGCCTGGAACCGCTCAAATACTCCGGGCCCAGGGGATTCGTCAACACGTCCTGTACATTCAGATCGAGCAGAGTCAGCGCTGACTGAGACAGGGCCACAAAGGTCGGACGTACCAGGGGCTGAAGAGCACGAATTCGGGAGAAACATGCCGCTGGGACCGTCCGAGACCCGGGCTCCTCGGAGTCATCCACTGGCAGCTTTTTTAGCACCGCATTGTTGAAAGGTAAGCACTCCAGAGGCACGCACTGAGAGGGCTCCATGAAGACTGAAGTGCGACACGACCCAGCCACTTAAGGGCTGCGTGGTGCTGTTTAGTTGTTGTACGGCACGTTGTTAAACGCAAGACAGTGTCCAGTGGCAAGAAACTGGCCACAATGTAACATGAACACATTTAGACCACGAATAGAAATGTAAATCATTTATAAAAAACACGGTGAGAAAACAGTCACCAATCCAGAAAAAAGAAACTACGAAACCACACAAGAGAGACAAAAACACAGAGGAAGACAAACACACTTGAAAATTGAAGTTTTATTCCATTGCTAGTTTGGGGAGAACAAGGCAAATATTATCCAGCAGGTGGCGGTAGCAACAAAAAATGTCACCTGCCGTAAAATATAAATAGAGAAGAAGAAGCCCCTGGCAACTAATTAATTGCACCATGTAACTGCTTGCTTTGTCATTTTTTTTTTTACCGTTAAGCAGAGTAACTGTTACTTCTCTTATGTATAGAATTATTGTAGTTTTAGTTGGATAGTTACCTCAGTACCATCTTTGTCACTCTATAACTAGTCAGGCGTGGCTGGGTGAGTAGCTAGCTAGCTGGCTAACTGCAGCTAATCACAGCGACTCATATTTTCAGCACCGGTGTGAGAAGATGGACCCAGGTGTCTTCTCGGCCGTTTCCAAAGGTTTGTTTTGCTGGTAAACAAAGGGCGATTAAAAGCAGATTTACTTGGAAAACTTGTAGTTTGCGATAGTTCAGCTAATGTTTACTTTTATCAGTAACGTTACTTCTCTTCTAGCTAAGTTAACTTAGCTTGGTGAGATAGCTCATTGACCCGCCGTTAACGTCAAGTTGACGCGTTTTATTGTGTATCGCAAATCATTTTGCATGCATGTTGTCTTATGACTTTGAGTGTTATATGTAACGTTACAGACTATACAGACATTAGCAGAGGAATAGCTAACCGGGTTTGAGCAACGTTGTTGTTATTGAACATGCAGTCTGTTTCTAGAAAGGTTGCATTCAAAACATTGCTGTTGCTAAAGCTAACTATTAATAAACAAAAGCACTGCGAGCAAGATGGAGAGTTAGAGATGGGTAATATAGCTATTCTCAACATTTACTGTCCTCACATTTGTGGGGGGTTATGTTGTACATAATTCTATTGTGTAATTAAAAAGTTTAATCAATTGTTTCACCAAATTTGTCCCAGAATGAACGTTACTTTAGTAATAACTGAGAATACATCCGTTAATAACAGCCCCATGGTAAAGTCCAATATGCTTATCATTAACTTCACACTTGATGTGTGATTTTTGCCCTATGTAGACATATCGACTTGCTGAATAAAGATACATGGCAGATAATTCAGCTACTGTACATTCACCTTCAGTGCTTTTCTATTTTTCAGGTGACCCCTTACCTCTGGCATCGCTGCGCCTTCTGGTCCCACCTCTCCAGCTTATGGCAGCCTCCATGTGGCAGGCTCTGAAGAAACGAGACCTCATGAACTACTGGAAAGTGGCAGAGTTTGTCTCTTTGGTGATGGACATGGTCCCTGAGCTGCTAATGTACAAGCACAGGACACAACTTATCCTGGGATTAAGAGCCAGGGTGGGTACCAGTGGAGGACACAAGGCGTTAACAACTAATGTAACATTTAGTTTAGTTTTTTGTGTGAACACTAAAGTGAAAAGTTTGTGTTTATCTCCTCATCAGTATATTCTTGAGTTGTGCCGAAGTGAACAGCCTGTGGATCCAGACTTCATCTTGTCTCATCTGGACAAGATTAAACCACGACACCCCACCCTGGTAGCTGTAAGTGTGTAGTTGATTTCAATCAACACATCGATTAACAATTACATTTTTGTAGGATCTATGCCTCTTTGATCACTATGAATTGTAAACACATGTTGGCTGGGCAACAATGTTACAAACACCACTGTGGTAGTTATCCAACACTGAATTTGTAATTTGTGTTATTTTGATGCCCATATTGCAGATGAAAGAATCAGAAGATGAAATAGTGGTGAACTTTCTTGAGTTGATCCAGACTCTGCTTAAAGATCCGGAAGAGAGACAAGAATTTTTCTCGGTGAGACAGTATCACTTACACTTCTGTGGAGCCAAATCCAATTCTGTAAATGTTGCCTGCTATTATGAGCTATAATTTGTGTGAAGCTGGGCTCAGTTGGTTGGGGAGTCTGGTAGGTACAAATTGCTTGGAAACACACTTGCAGAATATAAAAAAGGCAAAAGCATCATATTTACTAATTTTAAAGCAGTAACATAGTTTTATCTCAATCTCTTTGTCTTTCAAAGGAGGTGTTCCCTGCTGAGTATGGACCTCAGTATGACAGTGATTTGCAGACACTGTTTTCTGAGTTCGTCTTTCGGCTGGCTCAGCTGTTGCCAGTTCCTGACCTTGAGCAGGTGAGAGGTATCATTTTGATAAAACAGTAACAAAATGTAACCATCAAAAAAATAACTGAAACCACTGCGCTGTTTTCATACTACAAAGTTCATACATCTGAATTTCAATAATAGGGAAAGAAATCACCTTTAGACAACAGTGGCAATTTGAAAAAAGGCTGATTGTATGCCATTCTTATTCTTGTGTTTTTGGTGCCATATGTCAGTCAAACACATACATCTGTTCAAAGTGGAATGTAACACTAAAGCAAGAGTGACACACCTCTAGCAATTACTAGTAAAATAGCAGGGAGTGATGAGCCATTTATAAGCTGCACACAATATCGTGGCGTATATCGGTAAGAATCGGTATTAAACAGTTCACTGATGTTCACTGATGATTTATGTTTATTTTGTAACATTTGTTTATGAGAAAAAACAGTTTTTTCATGTTTCTGAAAAGAAACAATTTTTGGACATGCGTGGTTTTCATCGGACAGCAACGATACGACAGTGGAAAATCTTTGGACATTGGAGTGACACACACCGTTGTAGGTCTAATGAGAAATTTTGCTCCAGTGTTTTGTTTACAAACTGAAGGCTGCATAGTTTAGACAAGTAGGCACTCAATTTGCATAGGTCAGGACAAGATGTCACAAATGACAGTTTAGGGCTACGTCTAACTTACTAACTAATCTTATTTTTGTTATAGATTAATCCACTGACTGCTTTTTCAATAACTGGATTAGTGGCTTGGTCTCTAAAACATCAGAAAACTGTGACAATTGTCCAGCACAGTATGTGAGGACATTCAAAACAATTATGATAAAATCTTTGTCAACAAACATGCAGGAGTAAAACAACTTTTTTTTTTTTTACCTTTTTCCTCAACAAAATCAACATCTTAACAAAAAAATTAAGTCCTAATTTGTGTATGATTGAAGTGAATGAAATCAAACATTTATTGAATATTTATTGAACATTTGTTATATTGTTATTGAAAAAAAAAATAATGCAATAATTTTCTTTTTTTTTATTGTACAGCCCTTTTGTCCGACCAATAGCCCAAACCCAAAAGTATTCAGTTTCTTATTATATACATTTTCATCCCAGGGCGTCAAATAAGTGTCTGTACTTGACACACAAGGTACCCTTCTGCGTCCGTATGTCTTTTTAAAGATGTGGTTAATGTTGTGAAGTGGTCTCAGTTGGGTTAGGTTTAGGCACTAAAACTACTTGGTTAGGTTTAGGAGAAAATCATGGTTTGCATGAAAAATAACTGTTCATTCAAGTTCTTGAATGACTACGATGTAGTTTAGTGTCACAGTGATGAGGTTTGCTAAAGGTTAGATAGTCAGAGTTCTTTGAAACACTTTTTAAGATAGACGTCATTTTAAAAGATAAGGTTATAGACAGAAATAATTTGTTGTTGTGATCAACAACTCGCGTGTTTTCTATCTTTGTTATTCTTGTTTTTTATTTAAAATGCTTGACAGTGTTCTTAATATGTAATTGCAAACATATTATGTCCTTTTTCCTTATAAAAATTACAGTATAACTTTTAGAACATCAAACAGTTAATGCGCTTTGGATCAGATCTCGGCTGCCCTTTTTATGGTCATCTGCAGCCTGTTTTCCTGGTCCACTGTGAAGACCCTGTTATTTGGCTGCGAGTATCCTGGTGGCCCAGCTTGCAGGCTAGTGGACTCTGCCCCCTTCCTGCAGTATCTAAATAGGGTAGAATGACTACGAGTGGCGACGTCCTGACAGTGACGTTTAAACTTCACTAGCTTCTAAACTGGAAAACTTTGACATTTGACAGTATGTGCTAAAGTACTAACTAGTCTGTCATGTGATCATGACCATGGCACATGAAAGATTACACACTAAACACAACTCGTTATTCAAAAAAAATTACCGTTTAAGTTTACTCAAACGGTCATTTTTTTTAACTTACTTTCTGTGACAGCCTTTTCCGTATAACTCTGTGAATGTGTAACGTATCCACCTGAATTTTTTATTTTTTTTTTTGCAGTTCTGGTAAGTAGTGTGTACTCGATGTGCTGAGGTAGTTTGGCATATCAGAATTGTATGTGCTCAGAGAAAATCGCTGTTTCATTCGTCGCACATTTCAATTGTCCTGGCTCTCCCCTGTACTACATACCATATAGCCATAAGGAGATAGCTATATGATGATTAACCAATAAGGAACTGTCTACCGGTAATAACAATGTTTTGCCTATGCTATAATTCATTGTATGTATTTTACATGTGCTTAATCTGCAAATCTGATGTCTTGAAATCTTTTGATTATATTGGATTTGACATGGTGTGTCTTTTCAAACATTTCCCAGACTGTTTCCTGGCTTGGAGCCGAATGCTCTGTTTTAGAGGATTGCGTGCATTCAGTGTCTGAACCTTCAGACCTGAAATATTTGCTCCAGCACCACAAACAGCTCGGGCATTTAGAGCAACATGGTGAGTCGCTTCCTAAAACCACATCTGTATTATTTGACTTTTATCGTTGAAGACACTATGACAGTAACTTATGCATCATTCTTGTCCCTTTTTTGTGTACAGTTCCACCTTCTAGCATGGGCGACAGCATCCTCTCCTCCCTTTCTGCAGTTCTCCCTAGCAGAGTAGCAAAACCTTCAGAACACCCCAACCAATCAGATCCACTGCAGGGCGTCAGTGACGAAACACACACTGTATCATTTGTAGATGATGTAGCAGTTGAAATAATCACAGTGACAGATTACGCTGAGGTAGAATTGGGTGCAAGCACCGACATTGAGGTGGTGACTGGAGAAATTTGCTTTGAGGGGACAGAAACAGTGGCTGAAGACTCACTGGTAGTGCTTCGTGACGAGACAACCACAGAAGAAGAAGTAGGTGGAGCAGGGGAAGAAGCAACACGAGAAAAAGCTGCAAGTTGTTTGCAAAACATCGACCTTCCAGAAGTTAACAAGGACGACTTGGCGTCCATAGAACAAAAAATGTCTGTGGGACCTCATGACTGCCCAGACTGCGAGAAGAAATTTAAATTTGCCTCTTCGCTAATCGCCCACAGGGTCATCCACACTGGCGAACGCCCCCACCGGTGCAATGACTGTGGTCGCTGCTTCTCGTTCAGGCAGTCCCTCGACAGGCACAGACACACGCACAAAACTGGACGCAAGTACGACTGCGTTGTCTGCGGGGAGACCTTCCACTCCTTGTCAGCCCGCACAGAGCACAAGCAAACACACGTGGAAGACGGCGTTTACGTGTGTCGTCAGTGCAACAAGAAATTTAACTGGGAGCAGGCACTTGCAAGACACGTGAAAACTCACACCAATGACCGCAACGCAAATGATCCCACAGAGAGCCCTAAGGACTGGCAAGAGGTTGTCATAGGTGATGAAAATGTCAGCGAGGCCCCTGAGGTTCTTGCTGAACCCGACAGCCAGGTGCAGGCAAATGACAATGGTGGCCACGATCCAGAGAATGCAGAGGTTCTGAGCCGTGGGCCTCCTATCTCTGAGCCGGAAGGCACGGCCAATGAACTTGACAATGAAGACCAATGCGGACCTTCACCAGTTTCCCTGGTGAAGGTCCGCACCAGTGGGCGCAAGCGCAAACCCACCATGAAGATCCAGGTGATAAATTTACAGAAGCGCATGACCAGTAAAAGAAGAAAGGAGGTCACGGAGGCGAACCCTCCAGAGCTGAAGCCTTTTCCTTATAATTGGTAAAACCATCCACCCACATTAACCACTTTTGATCTGTTCTTGTCACGAATGTGTTCCTTCATTTCAGTTTTTCTGATCCTGGTTTTATTACAGGTTTAGAAATGAAAAGTATTGTATTATTATGTTCATTTGAATTTAGTTGATCAGTTGATGGCTGTAGTGGGACATCAGGCAGATCAAAAGCCTCATGTTTCTTTCCTTTCTCGTCAGCAGTGCAGAGCACTCTTATGGATCCTCCACAGTCTCATCAAAGGACATCGATGAGAGTGAGTTTTCACTTTTGGAATGTTTTGCTGTTTCCCACCACAATTATACAAGCAGAGATAAGAGAATGTGAATATGACATTACATTTTCTAAAATGCTGAAAATCTGGTAAACTGTGAATCACAGGCCAGAATTAAACTAATAATTACACTGCAAACAATTCATTTGAAATGAAATCCTCCACATGTAATTTATAAATATTAGATTTTTTTCAGTTAAAGCTGAAACGACTGATTACTTGATGTGCAAAAAAAATGTAAGTTAGCAACTATCTGTGGGCTATCTGTTTTTCCATAAGGTTCTGGAGCAGATGGCTCGTCAGCTGCTTTCTCCTGTCCTAAGTGCTCCTTCCACCACCCAGAAGAAGCACAGGTCCAGCAGCACATTGACAAGGTTCACTCTGTTAAGACTGAGGATGACAAGCTGTCCCTTCAGCCCCTCACAGATGAAGAGGGACGTTTTAGTTGCCCCGACTGTGAGAAGACCTTCAAGTTCCAGTCCTTACTAACAGCCCACCAGCGCATCCACACAGGCGAGCAGCCCTTCCTGTGTTCTCAGTGCGGACGGCGCTTCTCCTTCAAACAGTCACTGGAGAGGCACAAGCAGACCCACAAGTCCGGGCGCAAGTACGAGTGCCTGATCTGCGGGGAGTTCTTCAAGTCCCTGGTGGCTCAGAGGGAGCACAAGAGCACCCACATGGAGAACGGCGAGTACCTGTGTTCAGAGTGCGGCCGGGCGTTTGCCTGGAAGTCGGCGCTGGTGAGACACCTGAAGACCCACAGTGAGGATGCTGACAAGGTGGAGCGGTCTTACAAATGCCCCCGTTGTGACCTGGGCTTCAGCTGTGCCAGTTACCTCAACAGGCACCTCCAGACTCACCAAGAAGAAAGAGTGCACACCTGCAACTGTGGGAAGAGCTTCGCCTACCGGGCAGCTCTCACTGCACATCAACGCATCCATCAAAAGGAGCGGCCGCACATATGCACACAGTGCGGCAAGGGATTTCTCTACAAGGGGGGTTTGCTGAGCCACATGAAGATCCACTCGGAGGAAATGCCCTTCATGTGCTCCTTCTGTGGCAAGAGCTTCAAGAGGGAACGCAACATGAAGAAACACGAGCGCTGCCACACGAGGGAAAACGTGTTCAGCTGCTCACAGTGCGACAAGAGCTTTGTCTATAAGGCCACTTTGATCAGACACGAGCTGACTCATTCAGGCGAGAGGCCGTACCTCTGCTCCGACTGCGGGAAGGGCTTCTTTTCCCACGCCGAGCTTCTCAAGCACGAGCGTTTCCACACGGGCCACAAACCCTTCCAGTGCCCCCAGTGCGGCAAGAAATTCACTCAGTCCTGCTACCTGACCATCCACCTCCGCTACCACACCGGGGTCCGGCCGTACTCCTGCCCCGACTGCGACAAGAGCTTCCTCAGCGCCAACCGCCTGAAGAGACACCAGCGAACACATTCAGGGGAAAAACCATACTTGTGTGTCGAATGTGGGAAGGGATTCAGGCAGTCATATAATCTCAAAATGCATCAACGAACACACATCATGAAGTTAACATCGTCTGTAAAGATTTGAATTTATGGATCTGGAAATTTTGCTAATATTCAGAGATTACAGATTAATTTAGACCGGGACAAAAGCTTCTGTAGTTGGACTGTGACTTAATTCTATGCAATTGTAGTGAAGTGCATCTAGTTTAAAACGCGTTCTAGTCAAAAGAGGTTCATGTTGAATGTCCAATTATACTGAATAATTTGGTTTCCAGATTGTGATCTGATTAAAGCACGCTGAGTCGAGCAGTGCATTCCGCTGAATTGCAACCTTTGCCTAATCATCTTTGCTCATTTATCAAATAATGACTAGAAAAAAGATTTACATAAATCCAGTCTTTATTGTGGGCATGTTTTACAACAGAATATGCGACATTGGTTTTGAAAAGAGGCGTTTAAAACATTTGTGCTAGAACAAGTTACATTTTCTTTAAACAATGGTTTGTTTTCAAACAGTTACACAAAAACAAACTGCAGGTTCTGTGGCAAGGAGGCGTAGGTCAGCAGTAGTACAGACAGGAGCCACACTAACAACAGGTCTACAGCCAGTCACAGGTCACCATTGAAGATCAGCTTAGACATCTGAGTATTTAGTGTTGCGCCTTTACAGAATAGCTGAGAGGAATTTTGGTGTACATCACTGGGTTTTCTGACAAACTTCAATTACATGAAAAGGACAGACAGACATTATGAAATGTAAATATTTAAGTACTAGACAACTAAGCTACTGCTGAACTTACCCACCAATGAGAAAAGTCAACACATTTAAGACTTGCCTGCCTAAATAGGCAATGTCACACTGGCATACATGATAGTTTCAGCAAAGTTGGAATGGAAGTACTAAGAAAACAGTGAAGGCTATGTAAAGCAGTAGCCCTTCTGACCAGACTGACCTACACCGCTATGTGCAGGGTGATGGGGCAGTGGTCGCTTCCCATCACCTTGTTGCGGATCTTGCTGTCGCACAGACCTGGCAGCAGACTGGACGACAGCACAAAGTAATCGAGCCTCCAGCCCACGTTCTTTGCGCGGGCGTTCATCATGTAGGTCCAGAAGGTGTAGGCGTTGGTCTGATCGGGGTAGAGCTCGCGGAAGCTGTCTGTGAAACCGGCCTCCAGCAGCTGGTTGAAGCCCTCGCGCTCCTCGGGGGTGAAGCCTGCGTTTTTCTTGTTCCCCTTGGGGTTCTTCAGGTCTATCTCCTGGTGTGCGACATTAAGGTCGCCGCACAGCACCAGGGGCTTCTGTATGTCAAGCTCGCTCAGGTACGCCCGGAAATCCACATCCCAGGTTTTGCGGTAATCTAGGCGCACAAGCCCTCTACCGGAGTTTGGCACGTAGGCAGTCACCAGGAAGAAGTTAGGGAATTCAGCAGTGATGACGCGACCCTCGTTGTCATGTTCTTCTTTGCCTGGAGGATTGGTGGACGAGGTTTAATTATATGCAACTACTTCACCAGGATTAAAAACATATTCGGTTTGAATATTTCTTGTGTTCACAGTGGAAATTGTGACTGTCAGCAAGACCAAGTTACTCTGCAGCTTATTGTTTGCAATGTATTAGAGTATCTGACACTTTTCTTGCTGAAAATCACGGTTAACTTGGCTTAGCACAAAGACTGGAAACAGGGTAGACCGCTAACCTGCCTACTAGCGCCTCTACAGCTAGTTTGGCACATTGGATCTTATCTGTACTAAAAACAATTAGCAAATGCGCAATTTTATAGGGTTTATGTGCCAGATTATGTCGATACAACAGCATATGGAGAAACCACTCACCAATGCCATATGTGACTTTAAGGGGTTCAGTCTTGCAGAGCATGGCCACGCCACTGTAACCCTCCTTGTCATCTGACACGGCCCAGTACTTGTGAGGGTACTCTGGCATTGAGGTGATGTCAGCAGGGAGGTTTTTCTCTGAACACTTCGTTTCCTGCAGGCACAAAACATCTGGAGCCTCCTCACGCACCCACTGGAAGGACGAACACAAGCGTTAGCCAATTAAAACCAGTCTCAAAACTTAATTCGGCAAATAATTTGTGATCACAGTCAACTGAAAACTCACATCCAGGCCCTTCTTTTTCACCCAGGCCCTAAGCCCGTCCACGTTCCAGGAGGTGATCTTCATGTTTGCTTCTTTGCCATCTTTGCTGGTCATTTTATCAGGAGGATCATCGTACAATACTGGGGCCTCTGGTTCCTTAGCCTTCTTTGCTTTCTTTGCTGAAGCTATCAGGTGAAAGGTGTTTTAGTTAGGAAAATGTGTGAGCTGTTTAACACGCAGAGAACAGTATGCATTTAAAAGTGTATTAGTGCATCCAGCAGTACCAGAGCCTGAGTCGTTTTCCCCGTCTGCAGCCGCCTCCTCTGCCTTCTTGCCTCTCTTCATAATTGAACTGGCTCTGACCGCAAACACACCTCGCAGACACACAACACGCACACACAACACCACACGAGCCGCTGCAGAAACAAGAGAGGAATTTAGGTGATGTGTTTGAAAGTGTCAAATGCTACAACAATATGCAAGACTTTCATAAAGCTTCTAAGCTAATGGTCGATTCACCAATTAATAGAAAACTGAATTAAAAAATTATCACTCTGTTAAAGAAAAATGGCCAACATTTGCTGTTTCCAGCTTAAGTGAGGATTTGGATTTGCTTGTCCCGTTTTATATCATTGTAAATAGAATCTATTTTGAGTTTGTACTGTTGATCAAACAAAACCTGCAATCTGAAACGTTCAACATGGGCAAATTTGAGTATTTACTATCTTCTGGGCTTTTATACAGTATACTAAATTGTTCTGAGAAAAACACAAATTGTTGCCAAGACTTCAAGATTTCAGATACATACAGTAACACAAGCAAACATTTAACAGGGATCCATTAAATGTAGTTAAGATATGTATAGAGCAGAATATTTTGCAGTTAAAAAGTAAACTTATTGGTACTCAGTTGGACCAACTACGTGTTGACACTGTACAAATTACCTTAGACGTGTTTGGCATTTCTGCACAAGTTCTTGTTTTTTGGCCAACATATTCTACAGATACGTATTTCTAAAATTAGGTAATATTTGGCTTATTGTGGAAAATGCGATTTTGTTATTTTCTACAATGGTGTGCCCCATTATTTTCACGTAAAACAACTTTAGTATCTTGAAATAAACAAGGCTGAAAACTCAAATGTGTACCACCATTCATGCATATCAGCACCGGCGCCGATCTATCGACTAACGTTATTGGGGAAACTTGCTTCCTTGTAAGAAATATAAGGTTATTTCTGAGTGATGTTACCTGTGTATCCTACAAAATGTCATATACACGTGTGCCTTTGTTTTACAAGTGTTGCTTGTCAACCTGACAAAGGCAAAGTTTTCCAAAACTTAAATAAACGATCTGACAAAGAGGCACGCTGAGCGTTTATTGTGATAAAGTCGTTTATGTGGAGGGTATTGTTAGACAAGTATAGTACATGCAAAATGCAAACATATTTATGACCCTCCGGATGCAAAATAAACTGCATGCACGTAGAAAACAAACAGCCATCAGCAGAAACTAACTTTACATTTCCGTTTTCACGCGTTACAGAGGTTTAATGGCGAGCTATGCTAACGCTCGCGTTTCCTCAGAAGCACACGGCCAGCAGCAGACGGCCTGCACTGGGAATGAATGAAGAATAACCACAAAGCTACTAATTAGCTTCGTTCCACATCGCGTATTTGATTAATCGCCACATGCAAATTTTAATAACGGTAGCGCTTTTTCAACCAACTACACGTTTCAGGAAAAAGAGATGCAAATAACCTTACTTGCACCTTCACAACAGGATGCAGAGACGAGTCTGTGCTGCTCACTCCCCCAAACACACACAAAGCACGGAAAAGATTTCTGACCACGTGCTTGGTGTACTTAGGGACTGCCTAAACGTATGCCTGATAAAAAAAATACAAAACCAAACTTTTCAAATTGTGTATTTCTTATTTTGACAAATTTATGAAAATATGCAACACTGGTTGGCATAACGTGTATTAAATTACCCTGACATGCTGCCGAAGTGAAACATAAAATAGACAAAGCCTTTTGGTTAGGCCAATTCTACAGCTGTCAATTTTTGGGTCCCCCGAGCGTCATGGTCATATCATGGAGCATTAGAGTTGCAAAAGTTAGCAGAGGCAGTAAAATTATTTCTTTAAAAATTTAACTGGCACGAATTTGGATTAATGCAGACTACTGAAAGAAAGTGAAAAGCTAGGTATACCTATTTTATTATTCAATGCAGCGTTAATATAAGATCATTTTATGAAGATAGTATAGTATGCTATCAGTGATAGCAAACAGCTAACGTACACAGCTAACGTTACAGTTGGTTTAGCTAAATATAAACTATACATGTTCCATAAAATGTGGCATGATGTAATGTTAGGTTAAGGATGTATCGAAAGGGTTACTGTATAGTTAGTAAGTAGCCTACTTAACGCTACATGTCGCATTCAGTGTTTGATGTTTTAAAGGTTTGGGTGTTTTATATGTAAAGTTACGTTACATGTCCGCGTGCTTATCACCAAATCCTACAAAGAGATATGTGTGTATGTATGTATGTATAGCGAGAGAGAGAGGATAAAATTGTAAGGTTGGTCTCCTCTTGGAAGCCCATTTCTGTAAAGAAAAAAATATGCTGATTAAAATACAAAAAGTCTAAATAAATACGAATTAAGCAATTATACATTAAGTTACAACTCACAAAGTTGAAAATGAAGATAGTCAGTAAAAATTGTAACATAGCACGTCAATTTTTTTTCTTAGTAACCAGCAATTTTGACTTGGGCCAATGTCATCATTTGGCATACTGCTGGACTCCTAGTAGGCCTTTGAGCTAAGCTCCTCTTTGTCATAAATATGATTACCAAATTTATCACAGCCAAAATAATCATCCAATCAACATAGTCTTTCTGTATTTTCAGACACATTATTGAAGCATTGAGGTTAATATTGTAAGCCCCCTCTTATGCTCTAGTCAGGCCGATCAGAACACCTCAGACTTTGAGTGAGTCAGAGATGGGGTCTCTAGCTGCAGCAACAACAACATGGTCAGCACACCTGCTGTGCCATTTATCCTAACCTTTGGCTATAATAACTTTACACAATGCCCAAACAAAAGAATTGCTAAATGTCTACAGTATCAAAATAAAGGATGCCAGAAAACACCTAAAATACTTGAAAACACACCCTGATAGGGGAGTCACCTGGAGCAAACATGTCCAGCATCGGCAATCTAATGTAGCTGTGTTGCTAAGGGAGGTCAACTTGATTAGACTGGTATTTGCTGAATATTTTGAAAAGACGAGTGTTTGTGTAGTTGCTGTACCCATGGGTTTGCCATTACTGCAGAAATGCTATGCTACACTTGCTCTGGTCTGGCAAACCAATCCTTGCTGTTTGGCATGAAACACATCGCTACTAGTTAGGGTTGGCCCCGAAGTTTTTGTTTGTTGGATAGATGTTCGGATGAGTATTTTGAGATTTGATTTTCAAATTTGAATCTTTTTTTCAGTTCACATCAAAGGGAAAACTAAATACAGGAGACCTCAGCTGTGTTGGAGCACTTTTAACTGAGTGATGAGAACGGCAGTGTGACAGGGGGGTTATTAATTTACATTTGTATTTTATTACAAATCAAAAAAGACATAGAGCCCGAATTTAAATTTTAATCAGTAAACTGTAGGCTACAACAAACAAACAGCAACATAATGAACACATTTAAATATATCTATTAGGCGTATTGAAGAAGAAGAACATTTAGTAGTCTATAATAAAAGCTTCCCACACACTGGACTCTCAGCTACGGTTTCCCCACCTGTTCTTCACAGCAGCTACCAACCTGGTTCTGCATGCACCTGCCTCGTTCTTCCCTGGCTCAATATCTCATCCCTTCAAACCTGCAATCTAGCTCCTTGCCTGGCTTAGTCCTGCACTTGGGTCTACTAGCCTAGCCATAACAGAGTCCACTTGACTCTGTTGGACTCACCATTAGTGCTCCTGGTGTACGTGGTGGAACTGGGCTCCTTCATGGGTGTATTCACTTTCTCTCTAGCTTCCGGTATATTCAGTCCTCTTTCTTCTCGGACCGAGGCTGTTTGGCCTTTTGCATAAAGATGAAAAGTTGCAGAATCTTAACAGTAGATCATCAGTACAGAGAAGCGCTAACGCTTACTTTCTGATACCAGCTGCATTAACAGCCTGTTGTTTCCTTTAATAGGAAGGTCTTTATGTGGGCTAGTCAAGTAGAGTCTGACAATGGCCTCTTCATCACCTGTGTAATACTACATGAGAGAATATTTGGATACATCTTTAGATGTGTTGTTTTTACATTACAGCACATTTTTATCTAGAAAATAACACTTCAGTCAAAGTGATATTTTATTTAATTAAAGAATAGTCAAATCACTTGTGTGTATAATTCATAAACTGGTAAACAACAATTTGTGTACATGTTACTCCCACTGATTTCAAAATAAGTGGCATCTTCCTTAAAGGGTAACTTCGTTTTTTTTTCAACCTGGACCCTATTTTCACTTGTTTTTGTGTCTCTGTGACTATATGGGACAGCATTGTTTGAAATCAGTCCAGTATTGAGCGAGTGTGCTGCAGACAGCTGCAACGTAATCCTTGCAAAGTACGTCCATTAAAATGGCTTTTTTTGCCACTGACAGGCTTTGGGGGATGTTTAATACACTTTCCTTAATCGCTCATTGGTCACGTTAATGATCAAACAATAATTAATTGTAATTTTAAAAAAACACAATGTTGCTTATATGAAACAAGACCAAATGTTTTCATATTCTAACAGCACTGCATAGCCTATGAAACATAGACAAAGAGGTCTAGACATATTAAACACAGATAACTGAATATCATAAAACTAATCTCCACCAAGCACTAACATATAGTCTTATAAGAAAGATCCAAAAAAACAACCGAACAAATGAACATAATTTCACTTGATATCAAACAAACACTCTTGGAGTGTTTAAACTGGAGTTGCCCTTACCAGAAATGGCAAATGTCCGAAAGAAATATAAAACAAAACTGCTTGAACAGTTAATTAAATTAGTCACTGTTGCATCTGTTTCTATTCCTATGATGATGACCAACAGTGAAGCTGAGAGAATATGATATAGTGCATATAAAAAGTGAAAACAGTCCACAGTATAGCCCACAGTTCCAATCTTGCTACTGACTGCTCTTTTTTAGTTTTGTTGCTGCCACCTGTGTTGACTGGACCAGTGGAGATGGCAATGACTAATATTAAACCCAATTTAATGTGTGCCCTTGGTATCCTTTCAATATCTCAGAATTTTGACTTAGTTAAAATGAATGAATCAGATTTTTTTTTATTTCTGCAGAAATGGTCTTCCAAGAGGATGAAGTAGCCTAATCACAGGGGAAATGCACTTTAAAACTGATACTGTACACTGCTTTGCTCTTTTCTAAAATAGTTTTTCAGCTGCCATGACTGTAGTAATTGGATTTGAGGGCAGTGCCAATAAGATCGGCATAGGAATCATCAGGGATGGTGAAGTGCTTTCCAACCCCAGACGGACCTACATAACCCCACCTGGTCAAGGCAAGTCACGTGTCACCTTCACCTCATTGGTGATATGTCAAAGTTGAACAATCTTGCATGCGAAGTTGACAACATGTTATTTATAACCCATCAGGGTTCATGCCGAGTGACACCGCCAGGCACCACCGTGCTGTCATACTGACCGTCCTCAAGGAGGCGCTGGAGCAGGCGGGGCTGAAGCCTGCGGACATCGACTGTGTGGCGTACACCAAAGGTGGATCCTGGGTGTTCACGTTGTCGTACAAGATTTGAATTTGCCAAAAGTCTGTCAAAACAAGGGTTACAACGTATTTTTATGAGGATTAGGGCTACAAGTTAAGATACATTAGGATCCATGCCTTTTTTATTAATATTAATATTCATATAATCATTTTCACTCTCTCTTGCTTTTCTTCTTCTCTTCCAGGTCCTGGTATGGGTGCCCCCTTGGTAACGGTGGCTCTGGTGGCTCGCACAGTCGCACAGCTTTGGGGGAAGCCGCTCCTCGGTGTCAATCACTGCATCGGACACATTGAGATGGGCCGGCTCATCACAAAAGCCAACAACCCCACCGTGCTTTATGTTAGCGGAGGGAACACACAGGTTGGTTTCTGTAATTATTTGATCCTTAGTGTTTTAGAGTTTGGATGTTCCTTGTTTTTCTTAAGGCATAGAGCTTCAGCACTGCACTTCCCGATGATAAGCCGTCCATTAAACAGCGTTGGCAGAGCTGTAGCTTGTTATTTAGGTACAAACCCTGTGTCTTCCTGCGCAGGTTATTGCATACTCGGAGCAGCGGTACAGAATATTTGGGGAGACCATCGACATCGCGGTTGGCAACTGTTTGGACAGATTCGCCAGAGTTATAAAGGTGTGTGCCATTATAGCAACTGTTTGCCTTTAACTGTATGTGATAGATGTGTGGTATAATACTTTGTGTGACTCTGTTTCTCCACTCAGATTTCCAATGACCCCAGTCCAGGCTACAACATAGAGCAGATGGCCAAAAAGTGAGTGAGAGCCACTAGGCAGTGTGCTCTGTTTGTTTTTACACTGCTAATGTTTTGACATGACTCAGCTTTGCTCCTCGTCCATTAGAGGGAGTCAGTATGTGGAGCTGCCATATACAGTAAAAGGAATGGACGTGTCATTTTCTGGGATTTTGTCCTACATTGAGGTGAGTGGCTCGATTGTCTGTGGAACCTTCTACATCTAAATAATGATTTAATCTTTTGACATGGTGTTATAGATCTTATTTAATAATTAGGTAAATCCTGAAACTGATACTCAAAGCTACAGTTAGATATGTCTACTACTTCACCATTACTTTGATTCATGATCCTAACAGTTCTTTTTTTCTTTCATAGGAAATGTCTCATAAGATGCTGAGCTCTGCTCAGTGTTCAGCAGAGGACCTGTGTTTTTCCCTACAGGTACTCAGAACTAAGACTATCATACTGTATTATACTAATATATGCCCTACAAAAAAAGCTCTATAGAACCATGTGTTGAAGCCATTTTTAAAGCCCTTCCAACCAGATTTAACTGCCGTTTTTGGTGAACGTTCTTTCTCAAACAGAGAATGGGGGTGTGGTTAATAGTCGTACGTAATGCATTACCATGACAACCAAAAACTGACCGGCTGGAGTGTTCACCTAACGATATGCTGTGTTAAAATCACTACACTGTAAGGTTTAGTACGTTTTACTGTCTGGCAGGAGTAGCTATTACTTACCCATGATAGGAACTAATGTGCGCGTATCAGCTCTCACACAGTGTGGTCCTGTCACACGCTGCACATGATAACTCCCACTACGTTTTATGGCGTGCTTACTTTACTGCGGGTGGGGGATTAGTAAAACGGCCGCCAGTAAAAAATGCATGTTGCAGACTGTATATAAGACGGTGGCAGGTGGAAGTGCGACGCGTTTTCTGTCATCTGTCCTCCAACACCGCACGCACAGACGCCATAATGAACATACCTGCTTGTAAGTTCTGAGTACATTAACGTTACATGATAAATTGGTTAGCTAGCTCACAACGACGTTTATCGCTTTGATGCTCTGACTTAACGAGGCGTGACGTTTTTTTAACGAGGCGTGACAGTGCTCCTGCGCAAGTTTGGAGAATGACGTATGACTTATGGAATTACTATACTCATACGTGACCACCCCGTTTTAACAACGAATTTGAGCACAAAATTGAGCTATTTGTCAAGAAATATTTGACGAACTATGTGGGTAATCAACATTGTAAGGAAGTAACTCAGAAAAATATGAAATATCATAGAAATGTCAAAATACACTGGAGGGGGGCTTTAAGTTTAAAGGCTTTTATTCCTGCTGAGATCAGTAAAAACTAAATATTTTACTACCTGTCTGTCTTGGAACAAAGCCTCATTCAAACTCAACAGAAGCACAACATGGTCTTGAAATGGGCATGTCTGGCAAGCCTGTTCTGTTTTGAGCTTGAGATATTAAGAGTATTAACCACAACCAGCGCTAACGCCTTCCTCCCTACAGGAGACCGTGTTCTCCATGCTGGTGGAGATCACTGAGAGGGCCATGGCTCACTGCGGCTCCCAAGAGGTCCTCATCGTCGGGGGTGTCGGCTGTAAGTACATCAGAAATGGAAGCTCAAAGGAAAAATGTGAAATATTTGAACCCTGGTAATGATGTCCTTTGTGCCTCTGGGTCATGTTGGTTGGGCTATTTTTATCATGCAGTGCTCAGATAGTTGCAGTAGCTACAACACTACAGTTAACATGTCACAGTAACCTAAAATATCAGTAGCATATGTTTGAGGTTTTCTTTTTACAGTTGCCATTTTGCAAGTTCTTCAGTCAAACAGGGACAAATGTACAACAGAGAGACACTATTTCACTACACTATTGTATTGTACACTATATATACAGTTGGGAAATGCATTGAAATCACAGAGCGAGTCTAATGGCTGGGGGGAAATACCTTCTCGCACAAACACAAATATTGTCATTCCTGGATTTGATAACCGAGATGCTGTCGTGTTTGCAGAGTAGAAACAGCGCAAGAGATTCCTCCCGTGTTTGCAAAGTGGAAAGTCCAAGAGTTTGTTATTCTCCAAATGGGGACAAAGATTGTTTTATGGAAAACCAGACATGCCATAAAATGAAATGTGTGTGTAAAGTTTTACAATACCATTAAGATTATTACCGTCACATTTAAAATAAGCAAACTAATCCCAGTTAAAGCCTTCTGATTTGCTTATTCATCAGTGTCCCATTTTGCTCTTGTAGAGAACGTGACCTGTTGTTTCCTCTGCAGGTAACCTGCGTCTGCAGGAGATGATGGGGGTGATGTGTAAGGAGAGAGGAGCCAAGCTGTTTGCCACAGATGAACGGTAAACCAGTCCACACTCGCTTTCATTCACGTTACAATGACAAAGGTGTCCGCTTCAGATTCACGGAGGTTGGAGGTTCCCTGAAAAGAAACTTTAACACCTCATTTAAATACAGTATAACTAGCTCTACAGTCTACAGGTGTTTGAAATATAAACTCAACACCCACCCCACCTTCCAAGAGAATTTCTATAGTGAGTATCCCATGATGGTGTACATGCTTTTCCAGTCTAGCAAGTAAAATTCTGGGTAGAAACACTCCATTCTTTAAAAGAGAGAAAGATGCTAAATGGTGGATTGTTTGAAGTAAAGGTAGCGATTGATACTAATGCAAATTTAAGGTCAGTGAAAATGGCATTTGTAAAGCGGTCAGCAGTAATGTAACCTGTAAATGGACTGAACACTGTAAAACACTGGAATAGTCCTTTAAATTTTAACCCTCGGGGCAACACTAGAAGCCTCAATAGCACATCAACACTTGCATCTTTATTCTTCATCACATGCCCTCACTGCGGAGTTGCCTAACCCAGGTTCCAGGTCCAGTCCAAATAACAGTGTTCACTTTGTGCCACAGATTCTGCATAGACAACGGCGCAATGATTGCTCAGGCTGGCTGGGAGATGTTTAGGTCCGGTCAGGTGACGGAGCTGGAAGACTCGTGGATTACACAAAGGTAGCTGTCTGTTACTGGTTCTTCTTGTCTTACATTCCTTTCATTCATCTAGATCCAGCCTCTGCATTTGTGTCCTTGTGGGAAATGTCACTTGTGATTAAATTATCTAGCATGTTGGCCCACAAAACTGGATCCAAGGTGCTTGCAGCTAAAAGAGTTTACAGTTACATGTTATATGGTATTTATTAAAAGCAAATGAAAACGTCTTTACCGGTGGGCTTTTGATATAGAAATTTTGTGAATCCTGAATCTAAGTACTCCCACATTGTAGGAGACAGTAATATTGTGTCCTTGCTCTCAGTCACCATTAACATTTCTCCCATTTGTAGGTACAGAACAGATGAGGTGGAGGTGACGTGGAGAGACTGACTCAGCGACATTCTTGGTGCTACGCGTTGTTGCAGCAGGTCTGTGATGACAGGTGGTACCAGAACTCCTGGTCTCTGAAGAGACACTTGAATTCTAGTCAAGTTAAGCATTTTTCTTAAAAAGAGACCCAGATATTTCCACCTGCACAGCTGCATTACTGCAACTTGTATCATGGAAATTGAATTATATTGGAGAATTGTTTTTTACTCCCCACAGATGTTTCAGGTGAAGTGTACACTTTCTTCTGTCAGTGGTGGAGGGGAAAACATGGAGGGTGAGATCAGAATAAGCAACTTTTGTCACAATAACTGTTGTGAAGATAAGAGTTTGGAGGTTAGGAAAGATTTCATTGACTTAATCCATTTGTCTGTCCTTCATGTAAAGGCTTGGATAGAGCTTGTCTCCATGAAACTATCTGGCAGTATAATTTGGTGACAATGAAACAGATTTAGTTTGTGTTCAGTTACATAGCTTGTTGTCAGTTATTGTGCACTTATGTTGAGAGGAACACTAACAGAAACGTGTGATTTTTAACTCTCAGCCTGTACAGTGGAAAATCTGAACTTCAAATAAATTTTTTTTAAAAAGACTAAGATGGAACTTGTCAAGTTTATTCATTTTTATTAAGCAATACTGTTCACTTACAATCCTCCTTTCTCCAGTGTAATTTCTTTTTTTTTTTAAGTCAATAAATCTTTTCAAAAATCAACATACTGAACATGGTGAGATCCCTTATGGATTCATGAGTAGCATTCATCAGATTAGGGAACCAAATAAAAATAACGAAAGGAACACAGCATTAAGATCTGACAGGGGTAAAGGGTGAACTCTACTGTGCCTTTAACTATACCCCTCTGTAAACTGAAGACACCAATACACAAGTCCTCTGCATACATTAACGATAAAACTCAAGCAGGTACAAGACAGACATTCTGTTTGTAAATTAAGAAGGTTGGAGAAGAAGAAAAACAAAACAAAAAAAGATCGCTCTGGTGAGGGTTTTTTGCACACAGGGACTGGTCACAACGGATTTTTTTTAACAAAGTGCTTGATTGACCACTCGCTTTACAGAGGACACAAAAAAAAAAGTTTGATAAAACTGCAGCTTGGGTGAAATTAAATTACAGCTCTTCAGATTGTTTAAAAGAAAAGACCAGCTCTACACATACAAGCTAAAAATGGCATGAAAACAGGTCTGATTAATTAAGGCAGGCTTTCTGTAAGGCGTTAAAAAAGTCCATTGCTGTAAGATCTCAAGGAAGTTAGTCCAAAGTGTCTCAGTGTGGCTTTGCGTGAAGACATCATCCTGAGTGCAGCGAGTGTGTGAACAGGACTCAAAAATTTGTCCACATTTACGTGTTTCAATGTGCATGTAGGTGTGTGTTGTGTCTGGGTTTATATACGCTTTGGGTTTTCTCACACTGCTAGGCTGGGTGCTCCTGGGTGTCCTTGTACCAGACAACCTTTTTTGGAACTGCAAAACAAAAAGAACAAAATGTCAAAAGGGAGACTCTAGACTGCCACACTTCCTCTTTGCGATGTGCTCAGAACATCTGGGTGCCTGCATGATCTTGGACTGCTGGTTGGCTGCATTTGACTTCTTCTAGAATTAGATATGTGCTCTTTTTGAGTCACCATGTTGTGCAAACAACCTAAAGTTAGCCTCTGGACTGATCTACACAATGTACTGACAGGATGTAACTCAAACATCAAAAGTAGTTTCCAAAATAGATAAGAGTGCAAAATATTGCCAGGACATGACAATGCTTGTGAGGAGCTGGAGCCAATTTCACAACATCACTGCGTCAGAGGTAATTTTCTGTCTTGCCCATGTTTTGTTTTTTTTAACCTGAGGAGTGGTGCGGTACCACAGACTGCTTTACTCTGAGTCAACTTACCTTTTTTCTGTTTGTTACAGATGCCGTTCCATTCTGAGAGGAGAGAAAAAAAAAAAATCACTGTTAGAGGCAATGCACTGAACTGACAATTTACAACAAGATTGTGGCAGGGCGCTTTCTTCACAGCCCCCCGTCATAGCTCTCACCTCTACTGTGGTAGTTTAAAGCCTCCACTAGATGGCGGCAACTAAGCAGCAGCTTCCCGTTGCTCTCGTCCGCCTCTGGGCATGTGACGAAGGTAGCGACAGGAATAGGTGTTTCTTCAGGAGGCTGGACTGTGAGAACTGTCTCGAGCTGTAGGTCTAACTGTTCGCCGTCTGTGGGCTGGGGAGGGAGGGCGTTGGTAGTGTGGCGAGTGCTGGCGCCCTCTGTGACCGGCCTCGCCTCGCTGATGAAGCTGAGGCCCCACTGGTTCTGTAGCAGCACGCCGATGGCGGGGCGGTCCTCCTCCAGCGCTCCACTCGCTGTTCCCTTAGCTGCCTTCACTTTGGAGGCGTAGCTGACGGCAGGCTGCAGCTTGGCGGGGCTGTCCTGCACTGGGAAGGCAGGTGGGGGCTTGAGCAGTGACAGACTGTCCTCCACCCACCTGTCCTTCTGGACAACCTTTTGTGGCCGCTCGCTTACCCGCCCGACCCCCTTTTGACTTTCCCTGCGGAGGCTGCGGCCTTTGTGCGGCTGGCCCTTGCGTTCTTTTTCCCTGCGCAAGCTGAAGGTGTGCGTGTGTCCGATCAGGTCGCCTTCGGGTGAGAGTCGTCGGGGCTGTTGGTCGCCACCTGAGATGCAGCCTCCACCCCCGCCGCCACCACAGTTGCCTGAGCCAGGAGACAAGCGTCGGTTGCGAATGTGTGGATCCGAGTTGGTAGCTGAAACAAGGACTGCTGGGTCGCACAGGGTATCTGACTCACATACAGTGTTGCTGACTTCCCATGTACCTGAAAGAGAGGTGTTGACATGTCAGTCAAATATCTGCTGTCACATGCTGAAATAGAGGTGGGCGTCTAAATTAATATATCAGCAATCTGAGAACGTTGCCATTGTTTTTTGGGGTCAATTTTTACATTTGATTTGCAGCTTTACTGGGTTGCCCCCTCCCCCAAAAATCGAGCCTCTGCTCAGACGCTCATTCAGCGAGATAACCCAGTAGCACAAAGGCCAGCAACAGCAGAGAGAGAACAAGGAAAACAGCCAGAATATTTTCAAATCTAACTCAGTTTTATTTTGTTTTCTGAGTAGAAAATCTTAACATATCACCCAACCCTCCTGAATATACTCCAATCGATGTATCAGGTATACGAATAACAAGTTCCAGTTCTTGGTGATTAGTCTGTGTGAAATAATCACAACAGCAGAACATTAACACTTGGACTAAGCCTTAAAAAAAATCTTATTCAATTAAAGAAAAAAAAAAATGCATCACTATCCAGCATTTAACAAAGTTCTTTTGTTAGTTTCTTGAGCAGACACTGTGCGTCTGAACAGGAGTTTTACCCTTCAAGATTCTACACATGGCAGTGGTTAAAGGATATTTGCCCTTGGCTGTTTCATATAAAACAAACATCAGGGGTGGATGACACATTTCCACGAAATTTCATTATGCAAGTGGCACTAAGGCAGAACAGTTGTCTGCCTTATGACCCGATGGTCATATAAACTGCTAAACCCAAATTATCCAGTGGACTGTTTCAACGCAGAATCAATTAGTTGATTAAAAAAATTGTCAACAATTGATCTGCAAAACGTTGATCTATCCATCCCATTAAACGAAAAATGCCTACTAATCTTAAGGTCCCACTTCTGAAATGTGAAAATTTGCTTCTTTCTCCTTATTAGTTATTGTAAACGTAATAGTTTAGGTTTGTGTTTCTCAAACTCTCCCATGAATTTCTCACCATTTTCTTAAATGTATTGAACATGGCTATCAAAAAACCCGGACGTATCATCATTAATTAAAATAGTTAGTCAAAGTTAAAGGTCGTTTACATGTGTAAAACAGTAACGTTATTAAGTACAATCATTGCCGTACCTAATTTAGTCTTACACGGGAATCACTCAAGTGTGGCCCGTCACAGATTTCAAACACCCGTCACTGGTTAGAACAATGTTACACACATTAACGTTACACTCATTGTGAAAAAAGGGATTGGTTGAAGTGGCGTTTACGTGAAGGTTAACGTGATTTCTGTCCACATGGAACCCGACAGACCGACTTAGACATTACAACTCGTAGTTTTGAAAGGCTTGTTAAGTAAGAATGCTTCCTCGGAGGCAATAATGGTGAAACTCCCAACAAGTGCTTTGTAGGGTTCACGTTACAGAACTTGTAGGCGTGCGACACTCCATATAATGAAGAAATGAGTAAGTTACACCCGGCCTGAAAAGCGCCACATTTAAAAAATAAAATAAAAGAACATACTGGCGGCGTAACGTAGTTTACCAAGCTCGAGGTCGTCACAAACACGTCGACAGAATTTTCGAGAAATTAGCCGACTGTAGCGTTATATACTCTATAGTCTCTCGTGAAAAGACTAACTTGGCTGCTTTATTAGCATCTCTTCTGATATGACAACATGCTATGATGCGTGTGTGCTGTTCTGGTAGCTACCAAAACAGCACAAGCTATGAGCCAGCGCCGGCGTTAGCCAACTTTAATTAGCAGCGTCATAGTGTGGCGAGTTACACTCGACGGTTTAATGTACCTACGTGGTCAATCTAGTTTAACAACGTCAAAAACAACAGCTGTCGTCTATAAGATGGCTTTATTTGACCGCGTTAGGATGTTAACAGCTAGCTAGCATGTTAGCTGAATTCAAAGTTTCGTAACCCCCATTCAAAGCGGCGAGCAGGCTGCTAACGCTAGCACGGTTGCTAACACCGTCGGCAAGACTACGAAATGACACATCTGAAAGTGGGGAACTTCGGTCAGACAGATCAGAAAGTTGTACAAACTTACCTGTTTTGATATGCATGTCTTTTAGTTCAATGTGTTGAGGAAAGTAAACCGTTTAGTAACTTTTGTTTACAACGAAAAGATAACGACGGTTCGCTGGATGAGTCTTGTGCGGCCACCCGGAAGCGACACGAAAATGTGGGTGGGACAGGAAGTCCCCACAGATAAGCGGTCCGGCCGGAAACTTGGAGGGAATTTTATTGTTCACTAATATAATGGTTACCTCGTGGTATCAGTGATCTGGCTGGGTGAAATTGATGCTTTTCTTTAAAAGGCAGTGTAATGTAAAGACCTAATATGTTTTTTTTTAAATACTAACACAATATACAGCTACATGTGTTGCTATTTGTGTAAAATGGTCTGAACAACTATTCAAGGCATTCAAAAGCTATGACAAAATGGAGACTATTCAGACTTCAGATACCCTTTGCAGATGTCATGTAATGTACGGCAAACACTGGCTCTGTTCTGTCACACAGATGAGAGGGACTGTAAATATGATGTAACAACAGCAAATGCAAGCAAATACATTTGGAACTACATGTCTGGGGAAATAAACTACTAAAGTGAAATAGCTGCATTTTCTACCCAAATTCAATGAATAAAAAAAGTTTCCCTACCTGGGTGTAGAGAAACTAGGTGGTCATGAGATGAAGATTAGAAAAGATGGCACTTGATGACAAGTTTTTCCCCTGGACTTTTCATGACCCCAAATGATTTTTCTTCTTAAGAAATGACACATATGACCTCCTCGGGCCTCTACAAATTCTTTCAAGGGAACATTTAGAAAATCACTGCCGGAGCAGTTCACAATTTATTGACCCATGCAATAAGTGTGAAAATCCTATAACAACCGGTTTATAGGATTGCCACTACCTACAATCATTAAATCATTTCATTGTATGATATAAAAAGTTCAGATCAGTTAACAGAACTTGAGACAACCTCAGTTAACAAGCTCTCATATTCCACTCAGTCTTGAGTGGATCACAGACACCCTGCTCTTGTACCTCATTCCTTTCATTGTTTTTCTTGAATGTACCATCCTGTGACCTTTTAATCACTTTACAAATAAACCTGTAATCAGTGGAGAGGAAGCAAGCAAAGCCTGGCCATCCAATCACACTGTTGTTTAACAACAGCATGATAAGTTACTTTTAACACTACACAGATGTATTAACAATCACAAGAAACATGTAATGTAAAACTCACCTTGGATATTTGAGCAGTCCTCCTCTAGTGTCACATGTCGATCAGTGGTATCTTGTTTAAAGTTGTTGGCCTTCTCTCCGTTTTCCACAGATCTTCGTGGCCCCTCTACACCATCAGTCCGCATCTTGTCCACCCTCCCTTTGATAGCTTTGTTTCTGGCCATTTGTATTTTGCTTTCCTCGCTTATAGTTGTCTTTTCTTTGTCCTTCTCTAAACCAAAGACTGCACTCTGGTCTTCTCTGCTCTCACCACCTCCATGAATCTTCCTTTTCCTCAGTTCGACCTCTTTTCTGGTCCTGTTCTTCTCTGGTCCACCCATTGTCCTTTCTTCTCTGCCCTGTCTTGCTCTCTGACTTTGCTTGGCTTTATCTCTTGTCCCACACTCTCCTCTCATGCCACTATCATCCACATTCTCCACCTCCTCTCTTTTGACCATTTACCTTTTGATATGTCTATCCCATGTCTCTCAGTATAATCCAATCACTTTAAGCACATACAGAGTCTCAGTGGAGTATTTTGGGTCATTCTACCCCTCCGAGCCCCCGAAAACAACCCACTTTTTCCCTTTTTTGTTTATTTGGTCATAACCCACAGATATATGCAACTGTTGATGATGGGTGTCAAGGTGGCGATCAACCTCTGACCTAGGCCACTTTGTTACTCTTGTTTTAGGAAATGGATGGCTGAGTAAAGATTATTATGATTATCCATGTAATTAACATTGTCTACTAGACACCTACTAGCAGTTGCCCCCTTAACCCTCAGAGCACTTGCAGTGTAGCGCTGAGCATGCCCTTTGGTTGATGACACCTAGCTCTGGTCCTATGGAGGCTGAATAGACTTGTACAGTAAGTCACTTTATACAGAAGCCTCTGCTAAATGAATATAATCTGATGTATCTGTCTGTCTGACTCATATCTCAATCATATTTGTCAGCAAACACCAAAAATGTTAACAATCCTGCCTTTACAAAACCTGACAAAGATGATTTTCATGCAAAGAGCATCACCACAATAAAAATTTAAAAAATGAAACTATTAATCTGACTTTTTATTTTAATGTCAAAACAATAATCATCTTTTAATAAATACAATAAAAACTCCTGACAGCTCAAAGACTGAAGGATTCCACAGCTACACCCTTCTCCGTGTGTGTGCGCGCGTGTCTCTTCAGCCTCGTAGACGTAGAGAAACTCTTCTTACAGAGCAGACAGCTGTGCGGCTTCTCCCCAGTGTGTGTTCGAACGTGCATGTTGAGGTCGGAGGAGCACCTGAACCTCCTCTCGCAGTAGGAGCAGGGATACGGCTTTTCTCCTGTGTGGATCCGTTTGTGGAGGAGGAGCTCGCCAGAGGTGAGGAAGGTCTTCCCGCACAGGGAGCACTGGTGGGGCCGTTCCCCCGTGTGAGTCAGGTTGTGCCGGACGAGCGAGGTCGACTTGGCGAACCTCTTCCCGCAACGGGTGCACGTGAATGGACGCTCTCCTGTGTGCGTGTTGAGGTGTTCGCTCTGAGCTCGCTTGGTTTTAAAGCTCTTCGGGCACTGGGGGCAACTGAAAGGCCTGAAGTTACTGTGGCTGCGCTGATGCCTCACCAGCTCTCCATGTGTGAGGAAAGTCTTCTCGCAGGTGGTGCACAGGTACGGCCTCTCGCCCGTGTGGATCCTTTCGTGGCGTGTGAGGCTGGCCAGCTGGGTGAAGCTCTTCTCACAGTAGGAGCACTGGAAAGGCCGCTGGCCGCTGTGAGTCAGCAGGTGTCTGGTAAGGATCTGGAGCTGAGTGAAGCTCTTTCCACACGCGGTGCAGGGGTAGGGACGCTCCCTGTTGTGGATCTGCTGGTGCTTATTCAGAAGCCACACATGCGTGAAGCTTTTCCCACACTCGCATGCGAATGGCCGCTCACCGGTGTGTTTCATCTGGTGCCTCTTGAGGTCCGACGCTCGGCTGTATATCTTCTCACACTGGGAGCATTTGTACTGACGCCTCACCACGTGACTCTGCCTGTGCCGCAGCCTCTCCAGGATGCTACTGAAGCTCTCACCGCATTTCTGGCATTTGTACTGGCCGCCCTCTTTCTCTGACGTCTCCTCTGCTACTACCACCTCTGTCGTTAGGTCGAGGGGAGGGTTGCAAGTCTGGCCGCAGGCGGTTCGTTCGAAATGCAGCTTGAGCAAACCCATCTGGGTGAACCGCTTGCCACACAGCGAGCAGAGGAAGGGTCGTTCTCCGGTGTGAATGCGCTGATGTCTGGTCAGATCCCAAGAGTTCTTGAAGCCCTTCTTGCATTGCTCGCAGGCGTACGGGCGCTCACCCGTGTGCGTCCGCTGGTGACGGGTCACGTCTGAGGTGCGTGTGAAAGTTTTGCCACACTCCTGGCACGTGTGAGGGTCTGGCCTGTCGTGGATGGGGAAAGGCTTCGGGAAGTCAGGACGGTGGGCCTTCTTCTTAGGGGCCTCGGCTGTTTCTGCAGCCCTCTGGAGTTTGCTGTACCGCTCAGGGTGACTGTGCTCAATGTGCTGCAGCAGGTAGGATTCCTGCATGTGGAAGAATGGACACTCGGAGCACGCAAAGACCTGGGTGGACATCTCCACAGTGGTACCTGTGCAAAACAAAGTTCTGTTGGTTGCGCCAAAGATTTAAGTCCCTTTCACCTGAAACGTTGCTGGGTTCAGTTACCCTGATGAGGCTGCGGTCTCTGGCCTTCACATCTAGGTCTCCCATGAGCCTTCTTCTCCCATATGACCACGATAAGTTGGCGACATCGCAAAACTTGTGTTAACACTGGTTATTTTCCTAAAAATCACCATCCAAACAAAAGAACCTAACAACAACAGGAGAACAACGTCTTAACTGTCGTGTTTTAGCCAACACCCAGTGGACAGCAGGTCAGACAGTCTGGTTACTCTGCTGAGCTCAGCTGGTTAAATCTCTTTCTGATGCCCTCCTGCTCAATCATCATCTGTCAGACAACTGCATGAGTGACTTGATGACAAGACGCTACCTGTTACCCAGGCCAACACTGTTTCCTACGCTGAAAAGCGCTGTTATTAAATCTCATTTATGATCGCAAAGTTATGCGAACAATAAACATACAGAAAGGTTAAGGACAGCAGCCCTGTCTCCGCAGCTCACATCATTGTCTTCCTAAAGCTCAGTCTTCACTGTCCATATGAAATTGCGCATTTTGTGGGCAGAGGGCCAAAACAGAAAAAAAGATTTTTTAAATTTAGCCAGCTTGATGTGGAACTGCTCTTGGAGACACCTCGTCTTAAGCCTCTATTCTTATTTTCACAAAGTTATTACAGTTCTTATATGATTGCTGTTACTTATTAAATAAAAAGCAGCAGAAGATAAAACTCACTACTATGAGGGTAGTGACATACACTGAGGAAATGTCATCGTCAAACAATTATTATTTAATTTAAGATTTAGTATATAGTATGTATTTTATAGACATATATGAATGCTGTAGCATTTACATGCACACCGTTTAACCTGGGGGAAAAAAGCATTTGTGAATCGATTCACGCCGTGGTAGTGTCAAAAAGGCGTCACACAAATGCAGTGAAGTTCACAAATGACTAGCGATTTGTAAATGCAGGTGTGAACATGAATGAAACAACATCTAAATATGTTTTAAATGACAATAGCAAATAGTTTTAAATAGAAATATTTGTGAATTTCTATTACATTTATTTAAAACAGTCAATATTTGTGTTTGCATTAACACATTTGTAAAGCTAATTTATTTTTTTGTGGAGCTGTTTTACATTTATATACAACAATATAAATTTCATTTATATATAAATCCCGAACTACATATGTGAATCCTTCTGTGTGCATTCAGTAATACTGAGACTGATCTGACTCCATGAATTTACTGTAAAATGAATTATGGATTATTATTTTGGTGTGGTCATGGAACAGCGGGGCTGGATTAAAGTGAATGAGGGTAAGGAGCTTAAGACACGCAGCTGGTTTACCTTTTGTTCCAAGGTGCCTGAGGCATTTGTGGTGTTGCAAGAGAGACCTCAGGTCGTCAGGACTGGAAAGGGCTTGCAAGCAGTCCCTCAGCACAGAGGGGGCAGAGCTCAGCCAGGAAACAGTCTTGACCAAAGTGAACATCCAGTCAATTCAAAGAGAAATGTGAAAAAACAAAGGTCATTTCACACTTATATAATGTACATCACATTTATAATACTCCTAACTACTTCTCCTTATCATCTGTGCATTTGCTATTAGTTACTACAGCCTGACCAATACTGCATTTTCAGGTAGCAAATATAGTAGTATCAGCAAATATAAAAAGATGACAAAAGAAAAGTACACTAGGAATAGTATATTTTATAATATTTTTTTAATTGAAGCAATTAACCTTAAATTAATTTTAGAAGCCTATTTGCTAAACCCCACACTCAAAAATTAGAAAATGTTTTTAAATCCTTTAAAAAATTCTGACCCGTTTACATTATAACTTTTTGAAATAGAAAAGGTTGGTAGGGACAACACGAGCTTTGAACTTAAAATATTTTAGTTATGCTGTCTTAGTCCACCAAATACATCCACACAGTGCATGTTTCAAGAAGCAGCTGCTGTGATCATCAGTCATGTTCCTACCTGACTGAGGTCTGGAACTGGCAGGAGTTTCTCCAGTTTAGAAAGAAACTCCCACACAAGGAGCTGCATGTCAGTGTCATAGCTGAGGCCATACTCTGTTGGGAAAACCTCCTGGGAAATACAAAGGTACGAGTTATTCAAAAACTGTGATGGGACATAAAAAAACAAACAAAAAAAAAAACAGTTACGTGCGCAAATCTTTTGTCTTTGGGACATTCCAAAGAACGTTGGGTTGCACGTGAAGCTACTTTACCTGGTAAAAATGCTCCCTCTCTGCTGGGTCTTTCAGTAGTGTTTGGATGAGCGCCACAAAAATAGCCTCCTCTGCATCCACCTCTGCATCTCCACTCTGAAAGACACTATCATTGTTACTGGGACAATCTCTAAATCACCTGCCCCTTGTAATTACGGCATATCAGTGCTGTAATTACAAGGGGTAGGCCATCGTGTTGTATGTGAGACAATGCCAGAAAGGTCAACATGTCACCTGTTTTTGTGGAATAAGTCAATTCTGAAAACACTCCTCTCACTTACTCCAGTGTATCCTGGTGGGCGGATTCGTTCTAGGTGAGGCTGTATACACAAAATGTTGGCTGTTTCCTCATTTCTGCATAACTCAAGAATAATCTGAAGAGAGAGATGTAGAAAAGGTGTCCCTTCAGCAAGACAGTGAGTTAATGGCATCCATGAAGTAAGACTTTTAAAATGTTTACATTTTTTGCAACACCTGGATCTTATATTAAACCCTCTGACTCACTTTGGCTCTCAGTCGAAGAAGCAGTTTGCCTCGTTGCTTCGGGTTGAGCAGGTCTGGAACTGTTGCCGTCACTAGCGTCACAAACTCATCAAGCTGTTCATAATCAAGAACCTCTCTCCGCTGAGCCACTTGCCACATCGCTGCAGAAAGCAGCCGCAGGGGAGGTATCAGCAGCCTTAATGATGACAACGGCAGGAATATATCTGCACAAACATCCGTGCACAAACAAACAAACAAACAAAAAGAGTCTTCTTCTTACATGTACAATTTCCTCCCCTTTGACCTACAGCTAACACCTGACTCTAACGTGTGCATGTTTGCTAAGAAAATAAACATGTATTTCTACACAGGGTCTGAGACTATTTAAGTCGAACACTTGAGTTTAAATCTGGCTTAAATATTAAAAAGGTGAAAGGGTAAAGGTAGGTCATTAATTTGGGAAAGTCCTGTATCAAGTGCTTAGTGTTAGGATTAGGGCAGATGTTTTGTTAGGCTAAACCCAACACATCTTCACAGTGCATTTATTGGAGTTAGCGTGCATATTTGGAAACTGTATGTGCCAGGTCAGTGACTTAAAAGTGTGGTATTGTAAATAAAGTTTGGCCTTTAAAAAAAACTGAACTAAAAAAGAAACATGGACATTGAAATAATAAAGTATCAGCAGTGATAAAGGTTTCACAGACATATAAAACTTTAAACTTTTAGGTTGATTATTTTTGCTGTCTGGTGTTTTTCAATGACAACCTTCAGATTTTCTAAGTCACCAGTGTTGGCGTGAACGGGAGGGAGCAAGGAGTGCCTGTTTTCCATAAACTGTAGTACAGTAAAAACATGCAAATTACACCACAAACAGCATTGAGATTTTTTTTAGGCTGAAAGCTGTTGTTATTTTGAAAAGCCTAAAAAGACTAACACAGGTTGCACAGTTGCAAATGACAAGATAAAAACACACTAAAATAGAATGTATTCATAATAGCTTTGATGTCTCTTTAATTACATAGTTTTGAAAGCTTTACTGACATCACAGATAAATCTCCATACTGTGACATACTGGTCACTGGTTAGCTTAGTTGGTAAAGCACTCATACTCTTAACAGTTTCTTCCCACAAGCCATCACTCTGACGAACAGTAGGCTTCTGACTCAGTGTCAGGAACAATTCCTGTGTAATAACCCAGTACCTCAGTCTCTAATCAGCCACCTGTTTACTGGTTACCACTTATTATCATCATTCTCTATTTCAGAGCATACTGTTCATATTGTATATTCTGAATACCAAATCCACCTACCTCAAGTAAATAACACCTGCGCCTAATACTTATTTATCCCAGCATCCTTTGCACTATGCACCATCGCACTGTGTACCTGTATATCATATTCACCTCCGACATGTACATAATATTAATAATGATAATAATAATTTACTCCTGCATCCTTTGCACTCTGCTCATTACACTAATGTCTCAATCTGTCTATATTGTGTTTGTTTACAGTGTGTATGTGTTCTCTAAACTGTAGCCTGTTTGATTTTATTATTGTATTATTGTATAGGTAAGCACATCGTGAGCAATGTACAATCCAGCGTCATACTCGTATGTGTACACATACCTGGCAATAAAGCTGATTCTGATACTGCAACAAGAAATTCATCTTAATCATCATGAGCCAAATTCAAAACAAAACAAAAGCTTAGTTAGCAAAGATTGCCAAACATTGGGAAGGAGGCTTTGCAAGAGACTGGTTTACAGCTTCTCTGTATCACAAAGGAAACTTAATACTTTCATGTACGATTGCATAACTTCACATAACCTACAGTAAACTCTGCCTTTAATGTTTTGCTGTGTTTACATGAGTTAACGCCAAGTTTAGCTTCAATCGCAGCTGTTAGCTGGAGATCCGAGCTAACGACACTATGCTAGTTCGCTGTTACCTGCAGCAAAATTATCAAACACACCAATAAAACGCACCTGTGTTTTCCACTTCATAGGAACTGGCAGTTTCCATGATTTACACAACGTAAAGTCACTTTTAAAAGTCACTTAACAAACTAATATAAGGTTGCAAACCATTTGTTGTTAGCTCTTTACAAAGCGGAAACACGTATAGTAAATTGATTTCAAAATAAAAGTGGCGAGTTGAGGAGATTAGAGCTATTCTAAAGTACTTGGCATAAATAGCACTAGCTGTTACTATGCAGAAGGGAAAAATACTCAGTAGAGGTTGGTAACAGTCAAAAAGGAAATGGAAGCCACAATAAAATATATTTGAAGGGAGTAAAACAAACGATTTATGTAGCTGCCATTAGGTGGGCATCAACCGTGTCATGTAGTAAAGCATACATTATACATTTACCAATAAAATTTACTTAGGTGAGGGTTTTATATCAATATAGACTGCGTGGAAATGTAAATGAATTTAATACTACGCAGTGCTAAACAAGAACAACTAGTCACCATTTAACAAGTAGGCAAAACACTTTATTTGCAAGATTTTCCACGTGGAAACTTTTAAGACTTTAGTATATTAGAATCATACTCCACATCATATTGTTCTTCATGGTGTTTGGGTAAAATCTTGTTTCTCTGCTGTCTTCACAAGCCCCCCCACGTACCACCACACTGGATTATCAGATGGCCACCGCCGCTTTTCATTAGAAACTTGAAATGTATTTCTTCCTCACAGCAACACCATGGATCCATCCAAGCAGAAAGGCAGTACACAGCAGCTGGCGACAGGTCACAGAGGGAATGATATAACACAGCAATCAGGATGCCACATGTGTAAAACATGTGGTTTCAGGGCCCAAGCTGTGGAAACATGGGATGTGAAATCCAATAAAGTGCCGCTATATTCAGTCAAAGCTGGGTTAGTGATCCTGACAGCAGGGCAGGACCTGGCCTCTGTGTCTTCAGGCTCCATCCCAGGGGACAAACCTATAAACACAGTAATCACATTTAAGACTAAGGTTAAAGTCCAGGAAAAAACAGGTGCCAACAATGCTCAGAAACAAAATTGTCGCACAAAAATTACAATCTCGCGTTATGTGAATCCCGTTTACACACCAACTCTGAATCTTTCATCCCTCATTAAAGTGTAATTTCATAGCTCAGATAGGTACTTTCAACAGGTCAGATAATAATATTCAGGGCCCAGTTGTTCAAAACCATTCTGATCGGATTTAGGCTATCTGATTGGATCAAATCTGGAAAATGGGTTGTTCAAAAGAAAAAAAGGATTCTGAAATCGGATCGGATCACCTAATCCAATCCTGATTTTAATCTGGATCAAACCTTCAGTTTGTGTTGTTCAAAACTTAAGGGTGGATTTTAGGAACAAAATGTCATAAAACTTGTAGTAGCCTATATACACATTTATTTATATTTTGCAATTGATTTGTTTAAACTTTACAGTGATAAAGTAGACATACCTTTACGTATACGCCATTCAGAACAGTAAAGTAAAACAACCTAACGAGCCTTCAATATCAAACAAAAACATTTAATAAACCAGATCCTTTTTATTACGCAAAACTGAGATAAAATACAAACACATTCAAAAACATTCAAAATTCTACACCATGCATGAGAGGGTTAATTTCAACTGTCACTTATTACTGTACATTAATTACAAAGGCACACTCATCGGAGGGGAACTATTCAAAAGTAGTTTGTAACAATTGCATCTCTTATTGCAGGTCCAGTCAGTCCCTCATTCTAAGATCAGCCTTCTAAAAGCTAAAAGCTGCTCTCTGAACCAGCCACTGTTTGGTGAGTGAACATCTAGCACCTGAAATTCATGACTGTATTAACTGAGTAACAAGTTTCTTCTCTAAATATATTCAGTGATAGAATTCCCGTTGGAAATTTTTATTCAAGATATCTTTAACGTCATTCCGAGTAGCCAAAAAGACATATCTGTAATCCAGTTCTGACCAGTCAATCCTGAATTGTTGTGCATGATGCTGCTCATCCAATGCTTCGATGCATTACTCTTCTCAAATATGGGGATTTGCTACCTTGTGAAAATTGAGTAAATAGAGTTTATTTATATAGTAATTACCACTGTGGTGACCTCTGCAATAACATATATCTAATATTTGAACAGGCAACCCTAAATAAAAGGTAACAGTAGTTAACGTTAGTTAACTTAGGCTGAGTAACTTACTTAGAAGATGTATGCTTCTGGCCATGTCGCTAAGTTTACCTGACATACAGTGATGGCAATGACAGACAACTTAATAGCGTTGAGGTTACTTAAATAGTCTATCACTTCCCAATTGGCAACAAATACTAAAGCTGCAGTCGAAAAACCTTTTGGAAGGTTCCTAATTGAGGTAAGTGAACTGGAAGTATTTCAGTGGCAGTCATGGTAAGAGCTGATGAACTCTCTAAAAGCTAAGGCAAGGTTCTTAAATGCTTCCGTTCATATCTCCTTTAGCACAGGGTACACCGGACCATCCTTTACAAAAGGAAAGGAGATAATGCTGTCCCAAATTCCTTGAGGCATCAGCATTTACAGCGAAGCACGTTCTCAAACTCAAATGATAAAATCCATTGACCACATTTAGCAAAATCCTTGCAATACAGATGCATATTATGATACCTGAAAAAGACACAATTTCTTTCTTTCTTTTGGTTTGTTTTCTTTTGGCTTTGTTGTAATCTGATACTGTTTCAACACTATTTTATGTTTTGGGTTGTTGAAAAATGCCATAAAGTGTTGTATTTGAATTTTTTTACAATAATAAAATAAAGAAATCACTGACCATGAAGGATAAAAGATGTTGATCACCATGTAAGTTACCCATTGGCTTTTAAACCTCTTCTCTCTTATGCCATAACTTGCATAAAAGGCCACAAAGCAAGGTTTTTTTTCTGTGACTTTACATTTGTGAATATAAAATTTGGCCATAATAATAAGGAGATTAATCAAGTACACAAGTCTTTCGTTGTGCATTATCTTCTGAGAAACCAAACAGTACATTCTTCCAAAACAAAGCAAAATTTTCAGAGATATTTTCGGAAATAAAGTCACAGAATCTTTTCCAGAAATTTTTCACAATAGGACAATGCCAAAACAAATGTACAACATTTTCTGGACAGCCACCACAGAAACTACAGTTTATTTCAATATCTTTCCTAAATCTGTACTTAATATAGTTTTTAGCTGGATAGAATTTATGTATTAATTTAAAGGAGATTTATTTTATTTTGTTGGCAATTAAGTATTGATTTGGTAGAAGCCATGCCTTCTTCAATGCTATATCATCTACAAATCAATTCCAGTATGAAATCACATATGGTACTGTGGTAATGTCTCTTTGGAACAAAGCTCTTATAGATCTGTTATTACAGGAATGACTGGAAAAACATATTTTACTTATGGAAGTGTCGGACAGAAATGACAGGGGCAGTTGTTGTGTAGTGACCCTTGTTTGAGATTTGAATAGCATACAGACTCCAGAGGGTATTGCACCA